>VMDO01043138.1:0-10099 GCA_007922755.1 Pedetes capensis
TCCACCAGAGCAAGAAACCACAGAAAAGAATGTTAACCAGGGAGAACCATGGAAAACAAATAATTAAGAAGATCCTTTTAAGCTGTTTTCCACTGTATGTTTTTGGCACCTTTGTCCAGAATCAGTTGACTGTAGCTATGTGTGCTAAATTCTGGGTCTTTTATTCAATTACACAGGTCCATGTGTCTATTTGTGCCAATACTATGCTGTTTTTGTTACTATGGCTCTGTAGTGTAGTTTGAAGTCAGCCATTGTGATGCTAAGGATTGTTCTTGCTATTCAGGGCATTTTGTGTTTTCATATGAAAAGATTTTTTTTTCTATTCCTGTAAAGAACATCTTTGAATTTTGATGGAGATTATACTGAATTTACATATCACTTCTGGTAATATGGCCATCTTAAAGACTTTTATTGGCCAATCCATGAGTGTGGAAGATCTTTCCATTTTCTGTGTCTTCTACAATTTCATTCTTCAGTGCTTTATAGTTTTCATTGTAGAGGTTTTTAACACTTTTGGTTAGGTTTGGGCCTAGGTTTCTTTTTTTGAAGCTGTTGTGAATAGGATTGATTTCCTGAGTTCTCTCTTATCATGTTTGTTATTGGTATGGAGAAATACTACTGATTTTTGAATGCTGATTGTGTATCCTGCTAATTTGCTGAAATACTTTATCAGGTCTAAGAGTATTTGCATGGAGTCTTTTTTGGGTCTTCTATGTATAGGATCATATCAACGGCAAACAGGTATAATTTCACTTCTTCCTTTCCTATGTGTATCCCTTTTATTTCTTTCACTTGATTTATTTCTCTGGTTAAGATTTCAAGTACTATATCAAGTAAGAGTGAAACTACATCCCTATCACCTTGTACAAAAATCAACACAAAATGGGTCAAAAGACCTTAACATAAGTCTTGAAATTTTGAAGTTACTAGAAGAAAACATGGTGGAAATATTACAAGATCTAGGCATAGGAAAAGAAAAAACAATTCTGAATAGGAATACAGTAAGTAGGAAATAAGACCAAGAATAGAAAAATGGAATTTTTCAGCTTCTGCATGGCAAAAGAAAGAATCAATAGCGTGAAGAGACAGTGGACAATGGAAAAAAAAAAAGCGGTGCCAAATATTCACTGGATAGAAGATTTATATCTAGAATATATAAAGAAGTCAAAAAAATCAAACAACATAAGATCAAGTAATCCAATCAATAAATGGGCAATGGAAACAAATAGTGTCTTTTCAAATGAAGAACCATAAATGGCTAATAAATACATGAAAATAAACCTTAACAGTCTTAGCCATTATGGAAATGTAACTCAAAACTATATTGAGGTGACATTTTACCCAGTCAGACTGGCTAGTACCTACAAAACAAACAACAAAAAATGCTGGTGAGAATATGGGGAAAAAGTAACTCTTATTCATCGCTGACAGTAATGGAGTTAATTCAGCAATAATGGAAATCAGTATGGAGGCTCCTCAGAACAAAAAGCAGACTTTTCATACAATTCACTCATACCACTTCTTGGTATATCCCCCCAAAATTAAAGTTTACAACAGAGGTACTTGTATATTCATGTTTATTGCCACACTATTCATGATAGTCAAATTATGGAATGAGCCTAGGTGCCCATTAGTGGATGAATGGATAAAGAAAATGTACCATATATACACAATGGAATTTTTGCTCAGCCATGGAAAGAATGAAATTATGTCATTTGCAGGAAAATGGATGGAACTGGAAGTCATCATGTTAAGTAAAATAAGCAAGATTCAGAAGGGAAAATATCACATGGTTCACTCATATATGTTTTTCACTTGTAGGGAAAACAAAGAGAACTTGAAACTAGAAGGGCAAATTGTAGAGATATAGAAGGAGAAGAAGAAAATCGAGAAGGAGAGGAGGATAATAAGGAATAATAAAGTGGCTAACTATGCTCAAAGCATAGTGTGTGTGTGTATGTGTATGTGTATATACATACATACATATAATTTTGTATAATAAATTATTTTGTATAACAAATATATGCTAATTAAAAGAGAAGGTCCTTCCTGGATTTGGAACAAACCTCAAAGAATTGCCTAAAGTAAAACCACTGCAAAGATGTTGGGATATTGCTCTACATGCTCTTTGGGCCCTGGATTTGGTCCCAGCACCACAAAAAATGGGAGAAGGATCTCTCGCAACATACTGCTGAAACAATCAGCCATTGAAAACCCCATGAATATCAGATAAGCACTGGAGTAGTACCAGGCATGACACAGCATCGGGAAGTGTTTCATTCTGTTGTACATTGGGCTGCTAAGAGTTGGACCTGACTCAATGGCACCTAACAACAACACATGGCATTTAATCCCCAATGTATTGTCAAAAACAAGATATAACCAGGTAACTATTACTGGGGTTGAGGCTAGATAGAAAAAACACCAACTGAAACAAACAATTTAAAACAGCTACCATAGAAAGTGACAGAGAGAAATATTAAAAGATTGTCATCCCATGGTGATTGCACTTATGCCTAAGTCTGTGCCCTCTGAGCAGAGACAAAATAGACATTAAAAATAAAGTTACCAGCAATAAGGAGGAATATTTTATGATGGTTCATACCTTTGGAATATTTAATGATTACAATTATATGTGCATCTAAAAATAAGGCCCCAGAACCATAACATTAAGCCTGAAAGGGTGAAGGCAACATAGTCAATTCAAATAATACATAGTTCAATATTCCCCATACAATAACAAATAGAATAACCAGGTAGAAAATTCACAAGGAAATATCTAATTTGAGCAATATTATAAAACACTTAGACCTAAAATACATTTATAGTCTACTCCAACCAAAACTAGCAGCAAACATATTCTTCTCAAGTGCACAAAGACCATTTTCTAGGGTAAATCATACGCTAGGCAATAAAATAGAAAATAGACCTCAATAAATTTAAGATAATTGAAATGATTAAAGTACATTCTATGACCACAATGGAATGAAATTAGAAATTAATAACACAAAGAAGATTGAAAGACTCACAAAAATAATTGCAAAACACATTCCTAAATAGTTCATTGATGAAAGAGGAAATCACAATTAGAAAGCAGTCTGAGGACTTGGGTATGGCTTAATGGTAGAGTGCTTTCCTGGTATTTGCAAGGACCTAGATCCCCAAGCACCACTCACAGCACAAGATCCCCAGCACCACACAAAAAATAGTTTGAGATGAATGAAAATGAAGATACAACATAACAAAATGTATGCAATGTAGCTAAAAAGTACTTAAAGGAGAAATTACAGCAGTGAATTGCAATTTTAAAAATGAAAATGGAAAGACATGCTGTGTTAATGGAGTGGAAGCCTTAATAATGTAAAGATATTTACCAAAGCAATCTACAGGCTTGATGCAATTCTCATCAATATTTCAACAGCTGCTATTGTAAAAATGGAAAACTCAATCTTAAAACTGGGAGGAGGGTCGTGAGAGAGTAAAGGGGATGTTAAAGTGAGCAATATAAAATGAAAAAGAAAAACAAAGTTGGAGGATTGAAACTGCGCAATTTCCAAACTTACTATGAGGTTGCAATAATCAAAATACTGCAGAAATATTTTAAGGACAGACTTGTAGATTAAAGGAATACAACTGAGAATCTAAAAATAAATCCATATATCTGTAGTCAATTCATTTTTAACAGTGATAGCAAGGCAATTAAACCAGAAAAGAATAGTCACTTAAGCAAATGATATTATAACAACAACTATAAAACACTTAGAAAAAATTATGGTGGTAAATCTTTGTGATCATGGATTTGGTAATGGTTTCTTAGAGTACAGGCAATGAATGGGAAAAATAAACTAATTTAAATTAATCAAAATAAAAAATGTGGGCTTTAAACACTTAAGAAATGAAAAGATATTTGACAAAACAGAAGAAAGTATTTACAAAGTATACATTTGATGAAAATATAGTGTCCAGAATATGTACAGAACTCTTCCAACTAAAACAGAGACAAATAATTAAATAACTAAATCAATTATGGAATACGTATAAGAGTTGAATAGACATTTCCCCACAGATGTACAAATGACCAATAAGTATGTGAAGAGATGACCAACATTATTTATCATTAGCAAAATTGTACATCAAAATCAAAATGTGGTAACATGTTATACAAATGAGGAGGATCATGACGAAAACAGAAAATAAGTGAATTTAACAAGTTTTTGAAAAAATTAAAATCCGTATACATTGCTGGAAAGAATGTAAAGTGACACATTCACCATGGAAAACAGTTTGGTACTTGTAAAAAATTAAACATGGAATTAGAATATAGCGTGGCAATTCCACTTTAAGATACACACCCAAAATAATTACAAACAAGTATTAAAACAAAAACTCATACACAAGTGCTTATAGCAGCAATTAAACAATAGAGCAAAGGTGAGAATACCACAACTGTCCATCACTGATGAATGGATAAACAAATTGTGGTATATCTACACAATGGAATACTATTTAGACATAGAAAAGTTCTGATATTGCTATAATATAGATGAACCTTGAAAACATTATGCTAAGTGTAAAAAAACACACAAAATAGCATATATTATATAATTCTTATTTATTTATTTATTTAGGCAATACTGGGGGGCTGAATCCAGGGCCTTGAGGATGCTAAGAAATTGCTCTAATACTTGAGCAGCAGCGTCAGCCCCTTTAGATATATATATATTTTTTTAATTTTGAGAGAGTATCATTAAATTGAGCAGGATCCCTGTGGCCTTGACCTTCCAATCCTACTGCCTCTACCTCCTAAATCACTAAGATTATAGGCAGGTACCATATTGCCTGGCAGCAAGATCCTATTTATATGAAATATCCAAACAGATAAATATCCAGAATTCAGAGATAGAAATCAGATTAGTGGTAGTCAGGGACTAGAACGACAAGGTAAAAGGAAGTGACTACCTATTGGGTATGGGGTTTCACTTTGATTCATGAAAAATTCTGGTAATAGTTGTATAACATTGCAATTTGACTTTACCACCATTACTTTTTTACTTGAAAATTGTTAAGGTGGTAAATTTTATTTAGATATTATTTTACCATAATAAAAATTGAAGATCTTAAAATAATAATCTAGACACCCACCTTATGAAACTAGAAAACAGAAAGAAAAGTAAACCCAAAGCAAGTAAAAGAAAGAAAACAATCATTTTTTGTTTAAAAGAAATGGAATCCAGAATAGAAGAACAATATAGAAAACTAAGTAAATCAAAAGATGATTCCTTAAAAGATCAACAAAATTGGCAATCTTCTAGTTACAATAACAAAAATAGACAACATTAAATTTACATAAATCAGAAGGAAAGAGGAGAAATAAAAAATTACATAAATAAAAAAATTATAAGAGAATACTATGAACAATTTCATGAAAACAAATTAAGTAGCCTCAGTGAAATGAATAAATTCATAGAAGGACACAAAGTACCAAAATGGATTCAAGAAATAGAAAATGTGAATAGAGTTATAGCAAGAAATGAGATAAAATAAATTGTCTACAAAGAAAAATTCAGGACAAGATAGCATCCTTAATGTATTCTGTCAAACTTTTAAAAAAATAAGTAACACCAATACATCAAAATTCTTCCAAAAATAAGAGACAAGGGAATACTTCCCAGCTCACTCTATGAGGTTGTTATTTTCTCACTATCAAACCAGAGATAACACAGGGAAACTATAGGATGATAATGTCTCTTTAACCTAGATGCAAATTCTCAACCAAATGCTGCCAAACAAAATCCAGAAACATAAAAATATATACAAACTATGTATGACCAGTTGAGAATTGTCTCAGGAATGCAAAACTACTTTAATATCTAATTAGTGTAATACAGTATCAATAGATTAAGGACAAAACACACATTACCACCTCGATAAAACAACATCCATTTGGCAAAACACAGTACACTTTCATTAAAAACTCCACAACTAGGAGTAAAAACTTACCCTGATAAGTTGGTGGTGGTGTTGGGTGCCATTGAGCTGTGTCCAGCTCATGCGACTCTCATAGGGTTTTCAATGGCTGATTGTTTGGGGATTGTTTTTGGGAGTGGGCTGCCACAATGTTCTCCCATTTTTTGCGGTGCTGGGGATCAAACCTGGGTCCTCAGAAAGTGTGGAGAAGCATTCTACCAACTGAGCTAAACCCCAGCCCACCCTGATAAGAGGCACACACAAAATCCTCACAGAACAAAGCTGGGCATGGTGGCACACTCTTGTAATCCCAGTGCCTCAGGAGGCTGAGGCAGGATGATCACAGGTTTGAAGCCAGAGGCAGTGAGTGCAACTTATTGAGTGGTAACTGTTGTTATTAGGTGCCTGTGAGTTGATATAAGACTCATAGCGACCGTACATACAACAGGGGAAACACTATTGTCATTGCTTCTCTGCTGTTCATAGGGTTTTCAATGGTGGATTGATATTTGGGAGTGGGTTGCCAGGTCCGTCTCCCAAGCCTACAGCTTCTGGTGTTCCCAGGCGGTCTCCCATCCAAGTACTAACCAGGTCAGACTCTGCTTAGCTTCTGAGATCTGACCAGATCAGATGCCACAGGGCTATGGCTGCAGGCTGAGTGGTGGAGTGCTTGTAAAATATGCTTGAGACCCTGGCCCAGTACTAGAAAAAAAACTCCCACAGAGCATCATTGATCACAGTTAATGATGAAATACTGAATGTTTTGTCCTACGGAGATGAGGACAAAGGAATAGATGTCTGCTCTCACTGTTTCTATTGAGAAGTATAGGGAAGTTTTTAGCCATAGGAATTATGTACATAAAAGAAATAAAAGCAAACCTGATCAGAAAAGAAAGGGTAAAAAGTATTTCTATTTGCAAAAAACAAGAATTTGTATATAGAAAATTCTAAGGAATCTAATAAATAAGAACCAGAAAATGTAAAAGTAAATAATATATAAATAATCATACCATTTCTATACACACACAAAGAAGATCAAAAAATCAAATTAAAAGAGCTATTCTGTTTATAACACCATCAAAAAGAGCAAAATACTTAGGCATAAATGTAACAATAGAGGTAGAAAAAAATACTCTAGGCTGGGTGTGGTCCCTCACACACCTGTAATCCTAGTGATTCAAGAGGCAGAGGCAGGAGGATCACAGGTTCAAGGTCAGAGACACCCTTGCGTAATTTAGCAAGACCCTGTCTCAAGATAAAAAGTTAAAAAGGGGCCCAGGGTACAGCTCAGTGGCACAGAGCTTGCAAAATATGCACGAGGCCCTGAGTCCAGTCCCCACTATCACGAAGAAAAAACAAACATCTCTAAAAGCTATCTATAATTGTTAAAATTCAATAGTTAAAAGATAGCTCAATTTTAAAATGGACAGGTGAACTGATTAGGCCTTGCTCCAATGACTCATACAAATGGCCAATAAACACATGACATTTTCTACATCATTAGCCATGGTGAGGATGCAAATCAAAACCATAATATGAGACTTCTTAGAAGTCAAGAAGTTGTCATTCCTGTCTTACAACAGGAAAAAAACAGAGCAAACTAAAAATCAAGATTTCTTCTTAGGTCCATCAGAGATTTAAGGTCACTGGAGGAACCTCTGCCTTCAATATTGAAAAGACAAGTAGCTTTAGAAGACAGAATCATAGTTTAGTGCAACAGCACCATAGGAAACGAACCTACCAAGAGAGCTACTATCAATTCAGAACATTTAAACTACTGGTAAAAATGACAAACTGCTGAGAGCTCAGTTTGGACTAGCTTGAGAATTGAAATCTCTGGGGAAAACTAGTTGTGGTGGAGCTTCCACACCATCAGGAGTTTTATTCCCCGGACACCTACTGGGTTCACACAATGAAAATCAGAGCTAATTCCCCTCAGTGCTTTAGCTTGGGGAAGGGGAATGTCCACACTTGAAATATTTGTAGTGAACTTGTAATTGTAACAAAGAATGACCTCTGACAAATAATTTTTACCAAAGCCTAAGCAATTGGGATTAAATCAGAAATTAGCCAACACAGGGTAAGGAATACACTCATCTTTAGCAATCCCCACAGTGAAAAGCTATATATAACTCAGACTTTAATTAAGAAGATGCTTCTAGAGAAACCCAAGATCCAAAGGGGACACCAGAACAAAAACACCATAGGAAATTTTATATTCGAACAACTACAGAAAAATTAATAATTAAACACAGCCTAACATTGGTTGTTAGGTGCTGTCCAGTTGGGTCCAACTGATAGTGACCTTATGTACAGCAGAACGAAACACTCCCTGACACTGTGCCATGCCCGGCACTATGTCAGTGCTTCTGTGCTATTCATAGGGTTTTCAATGGCTAATTATTTCCGAAGTGTTTCAGGAGTGGCTTGCCAGGTCCTTCTGTTTTTGTGGTGCTGAGGATCGGACCCAGGACCTCAGAGAGTGCACAGTGGCTCCCTACCAACTGAGATAAATACCAGCCCTGCCTAACATCTAGACAAATAAAAATAAAACCTCACACTAACGGCCTATTTGTCTAAGTTCATTTTTCCAGAACACTTATTTCCAGTTTGCATACTATAAGACAAAAATGCAGTTTAGAGACAGAGCAAGTATCAGTCCCAGAGTCAGATATGTTAGAGATTTTAGAATTATCAGAACAAAAATGAAACCACAACTAATGTACTAAGGTTATACTGTAAAAACTGGACAACATGCAAGAAAAAGTGGACAATACAGAAAAATACTAAAAAAGTATGAAAATGGAAATTATGGAATTGAAAATTAACAAAAAATGATGAATAACTGATCGGGTTATCTATAGAGTGGACATAGACAAAGAATAAATGAGTGTGTTCTCATTACAAAGCATGGGATGTTCATGAGGGAAATGAATGACAGTAATGTTATAAGGAACAGGACAAAGGGATTGTGAATACTTAATTATAAGGTAACTGAACTAACTATAATGTAATATAGTACTATTTGAAAGTGGACATAGATTAGTTGTAAATTTATGTTACAATCTCAGGGCTGGTATCCCCATTCCCTGTTTTGTGACTGTTAAGAACCAGGCCACATAGCAATATGTGAGTGGTAGGTGAGTTAGCCAAGTTTCATCTGTATTTACAGCCACTCCTCATTACCACTTCACCTCTGGGGAAAATTTGTCTTCCACGAAACTGGTCATTGTGCCAAAAAGTCTAGGGTCCATTGCTCTAGGACAACTAAAAAACAGTTCTATACAATGTTCAACTAAAACCAGACAATGCATAAAAAAAGAGATGAAAACAGAAACAAAGAATAAAGGTAATGAATACACAATAGTTAAAAATATGGTAGATATTAATACAACTATATCAATAATCACTTTAAAGGTCAGTAGTCTAAATTCAACAATCAAAAGACAGAGACAGTCACAGTGGCTAAAGCAACACCACCACCTGACTTTATATTATGTATTCAAAGCTAACATTAAATATAAAGATGCAAACATTAAAAGTATATGGATGGGAAAAGATATATCATGCTAACACCAATCAAAAGGAAGTTTGAGTAGCTGTATTAATTTCAGTCAAAGGAGGATTTTGAACAAGGAAAGTTACAGGGCTGAAGAAGGGAATTACATAATGATAAAAAGGCCAATTCTCAATGAAGACATAACAGTCTTTTAAGGTGATTGTGACAGAGAATCAAGATACATGAGGCAAAACTGAGTGTACTTCAATGACAATAAAAATGAATCCACTGTTTTATTTGGACACTTCAGCACCCATCAATAATTGACAGATCCAGTAGGCAGAAAGTCAGTTAAGACAGAGTTCAACTAAACAGAACCATCAATCAGCTAGATTTAATTGACATTTACAAATTTTTCATCCAACAATAGCAGAATACACATTCTTCTTAAGCTTACTTGAATTATTTACCAAGAATTTGGTCTCTAAAACACACCTTAACAAATGAAAAAATGGAAATCATGGACGTATACTTCCAGACTCCAGTGAAATTAAATCAGTAACAAAAACACACCTGGAAAATGCCAACATGTACTTAACTAAAACCACATATCTACATAAAATGTAGATAGAA
>VMDO01043139.1:0-10099 GCA_007922755.1 Pedetes capensis
TGACAGGGTCTCCTGCTACTCACAGAAGGTAACATTCCTAGGGGCGGCCTTGAGAGGAGACTCAGGAGGAGGGCTACCATGGCCAGCTGGCTGGCCCTCACCCATGGCCCAGTCAGCAGACCTGTGGGTGGCATTTTGTAGCACCAGGCAGTTCCCCTTTCTGGGAGAAAGCCGGCCAGGGCTATCCTGAGCAGGTCAGAGCCAGGGTATTCCCTCCACCCAAGGAGGAGGGGCAGCTTTGAGGGACAGGCTTCCTTGTGAGTGGACAATGAATTTCCTAGGCCACCTTTCCTTTTCCAGACTGTGCTTCCTTCTTTCAAGGAGTTTCCTGGGATAGTCAACACCACCTAACAGTAGCTGAAGGGCCCCTAACCCTATGTACATGAGGAGGTACACTCTTGTGCCTAGAGGTCCCCGGACATACCTGAGCAAAGGCATTCTGGAAAAGGAGGCTGTGGGAGGCCAGCTGGTCAATGTTTGGGGACCTTACTAGCTTATCCCCGTAACAGCCCAGAGAGGGGCGCAGGTCATCCACGATGATGAGAAGAACATTCAGAGCATCTGCACAGGAAGGAGTGGCTTTAGCAAAGTTACCTGCACTGACACTAAAATTCCCTTTCCCTAACATGCTAAAGCCTGCAGCTATACCACTGTAGCATCCGATCCAGTCAGATCTCAGAAGCTAAGCAGGAACTAGCCTGGTTAGTACTTGGATGGGAGGTTGCCTGGGAACACCAGGTGCTGTAGGCTTGGGAGAAGAACCCAGCAACCCACTCCCAAAAAACAATCCGCCACTGAAAACCCTATGAATAGAAGAGAAGCACTAACAATATTGTTTCACCTATTGTTTGTAGGGTCGATATGAGTTAGATACCAAATCTATGGCACCTAACAACAATGTGTTAGAGGCCCAAGGCTGCTTCCTCCTCCTTGATAGTCCAGCCAGTAAGGAGACAACCAGCGCTGTACCTCATCCAGGGTTAGTGTGGAGTGTAGAGAGGAAGCCTGAATCCTGAGTGGCAGTGTTAAGCTTTGGCCACGGTTCAAGCATGCAGGAGAGAGAGAGAGAGAGAGAGACAGAGACAGAGACAGAGAGAGACAGAGAGACAGAGAGAGAGAGAGAGAAGGACAGAAGACTGGAGGAAATGGAAGAAGAATTTACAAAGATAGAGGATGGATGAAGGGAAGGAAGAACAGTTGGATGAAGGAAGGATGGGTAGGTGAAGAGAGGAAGGGAAAGATGAATGGGAGAGGGAAGAGAGGAGGGAAGGATGGAGAGCAGGAGGGAATTATGAAGAATGGACTAATAAAGGATGGAAAGAAAGAGGAAGGGACAGAAAAGAGGAAGGGATGGAGAGAAGGACGGAGAGAGGATGGATGGAGGCATGAACAGGCGAAGCAGAGAAAGATGGATGGAGTAAGGAACGAAAATGGGAAAGTGGGGAGGAAAGGAAAGATGGATGGAAGAAAGAATAGCAGGAAGGAGGGAGGTAAGAATGGATGTAGTTAGGGAAGGAGGGAAGAAGGAACAGGGCTGAGAGGGAGAAAGAGCCTGGAGATGTACGCGAGGGCGCAGCGGCACCTGTGGCTGAGCTGGTCTGTGCTGAAGATTCGAGGGCGGCGCAGACAGAGCCCAGGACTAGGTTAAACCAAAGCAGGCGCCAGCCAG
The DNA here is from genome assembly GCA_007922755.1 of Pedetes capensis. NCBI lineage: Eukaryota > Metazoa > Chordata > Mammalia > Rodentia > Pedetidae > Pedetes > Pedetes capensis. Next base: position 1,670 of record VMDO01043139.1, read on the forward strand.
GCGTCGGCGGCATTTCTGCTTAGGCGCAGCCACACGGGACGGCACCGAGAGGCTGCAGTGGGTGAACTCGATAGCAGCCGCTCTCACCACAGTCACCACGTTCAAAAACACTGCAAACTGCGCGACAAAGCTGCCGCGGACCTGCAGGCCCGGTTCCGGCCGGAGCGCGAGTGCGCCTGCGCAACTCTCCCCTGCCTCGCCTCTCGAGGGCGGGGCCTGCCGCAGTGCAAGATCCCTAAGCGTGGTCGGATCACAGTGGGCGGGGCTGCAGGCTGAGTACCGAGTTCGAGCAGCCTAGGCTTTCACAGGCTTTCACAGGCTTTCCAGACCCACGGTCCTGGCACTGTCCTCGGTAAAGAGCTGCTGCAGGAGTCTTTGAAGGTGTTTCGGAGGTTTTGCGACTCAACCACTGTTCTTACCTAGCAGTTCCTACCTCTTTGCCTTTTCCTGGTGTTATGCCTTTCACCTAGAAGCCCTGCCCTCCTTTATCGCTCTGTAACTGTCACATTTTTCCTTGCAGCCCAACCCAAACTCCATTCTCCTTCAATGAGGTCCCCGGAGAACCCCCCCTACACCCTCCATCCTAAAGCACCCCCTTTCCTAGTCACTTATTAAGTAGTTCCAATATGTATACCAGGTGCTGTTGGCAGTGCTGGAATTCCAAGTCCCTGCCCTGGTGGAGCTTAAAAGGAATAAACATGTAGAATGGCAATGAGCATACTCAATCTGGGCAAAATACAGTGTGGGTAGGTGGTGCTTGTTATTTTCTATAAGATGATATGATAGGGCCTTGCTAGTTAGTAAAGTGGCATTTGAACAAAACTTTGAAGGAAAGGAGCAAGCATTTGAGGTGGAGAAGATCCTGATGATGAAAAGGTCTAGGATGCAGCCTTGAAGACCAGGGACTGAAGTGAGAGGTGGGGAAGAAGTCAGCAGGCTGTGAGTTGCATAGTTTGCCTATGTAAACATTGAAGTCATCCAGGATAGTGGCAGAACTAAGAGTACCAAGGAAACCTATAAGCCAGGTGCCTGAGTCTAGGGGCCAATCCATGCTGTGTAACAAATTACCACAATCTTAGTAGTTACAAACAACACCCATTTATCACCTCCTAGATGCTGCAGGTGGATGGAAGTGTAAGCCCAGCTTAGCAGGGGCTTCTACTCAGGGCTGGGAAAAAGGGCTGTGTTCTCACTTGAGGCTTGGAGTTCTCTTCCAAACTTCTTCAAGTTGGTGGTAAAATTCAGTCCCTTGTGGTCATAGGACCGAGGCTGCCATTTTCTTGGGGGTTAATAGCCAAAGGCGGCTCTGAGCTCAAGGCCGTTGTCCAATCCTTGCCAAATGGTCTCTCATAGGTATTCTCCCAGCATGGTAGTTTAAGTCCTCAAGGCCAACAGGGGAATCTAATTTCAAGGAAGACCTGGCCCTCTGTCCAAAGGCTCATCTGATTAGCTCAGATCCACTCAAGATGATCTCCCTTTTGATGAACTCAAAGTCAACTGATCAGGAACCTTAACTATATCTATAAAATCTCTTTACTTTGGCTATACTCTGTTGTTTATAAGCAAGTAGTGAGTTCTGCCCACATTGAAGAGGAGGATATTATACAGGGGCAAGTATATTAGGGAAAAGAAACATGGGGCCATCTGCAATTGTACCTATTGAGCCTCAGTTCCACCAGATAAAGAAACTTAGTCAATTCTGCATTCCCCTAGTTACTTTAGGGTTTTCTTACTGAGTACCAATTACTGTAATCAAGCAATTCAGGACTTTCTTTTCCTTTGCCCCAAGTTGTCACCTACATTCTGTGAGGCTCTTTAAATTCTGTCTCAGTACCTGTATCTGATTCTTGTCATTGGCAACATGTCCATAACAGCAACCTCTTCAAAGTATAATCTTATCTGGTTCTCAGAGACAGAACCTCTTAATGCCAGCTTCCAAGGAGGCCCCTCATCATGCTGGCTTCCAAGGGGTAAACTACATACTAACTTAGTTCCTAGATGCACAATCCATGCCACTTTCTCCTGTAACAACCTGTGGAGGGTGCACCTCTCTCTCTCTCTCTCTCTCTCTCTCTCTCTCTCTCTGTCTCTGTCTCTGTCTCTGTCTCTCTCTCATTCACTCGCTCTCTTGTTCTCATTTCCAAGCCTTTTGTGGAGGCATGGGTAAACTCAGCTGCCTTCCAATGCCACTTTAATGTCCTAGGAAGCTCAGGTGGGCTTCCCCAGGCACTTCTGCAGTAGAGCTATGCTGATCTGGTGTGTGTGGGGGCGTAGTTCTAGGACTCTGTGAACTTTCCAGGGCACCATCCACAAAGGAAGCACAAGCCCCTGTGCCCTTTCACTTCTACCAAACCCACATCTTTGGCCCTACTTCCCCAGGCAGGAATGGTAAACATTCCTGGATACCCTGGCACAGTGGCAAGATGAGGATTCAGGGAAAAGTTCAAGACTGCCTCTCATCACAGTTCCAAGGATCCTTTGATGGGCACACTTTCAGGACAGGCTCTGCCCCTTCTATTTCCTGCAATTTCATTGGGCTATCATTGTTGGGTTCAAAGACTTATTGGGATAAGAAGCATGATGAGACAATCCTGGATGTGAAAGGAGAGTGTTCCATGGTGTACTCACCTGGCAGGATGCGGGTAGGGCTCTAGACTCTGTGGGCTTGCAAAATAGTGTCCTGAGGAGGAGCCTAAGGTGGGCTGCAATTACTATCAACTGTGCAGAGCACCCAGGGCACTGTTCTCAGGAATGGCTGTGTCCAGAAGTATGGGGTAGCACTGGGGCTCTGTTCTCAAGCTGTCTGGATAGTGCAGATGGACACAGCTAGGTGTGGGCCACTGGGAGTTTTGTGGCAGGAGTAGCAGCCCATGGCTCTCTGGGGCTCAAGGGGAGTGAAAGTGAGCTGAATCTGATTCTGCCTATTTCCCTAGAAGTGAAGCCTCATGGAGCGTGAGGAGGCAGACTGGGGTTGGGCATCATAGCAGCCTTGATGTGTGAATTCCTACCCCAGGTCAAGTGCTTCACAAGATGAAATGATTTTCTCATACAAGCAGTCACAGTCCTGTTTGCCTCTGGAACCTTGCATTATCTTCTACATAGCCTTCTCTCCCCTCCCCTCCCCTCCTTTCCCTTCCCTTGCTTTCCCTCTAGTTCTCTCCTCTTCCTTCTCCTCTCTTCCTTCCAATCCTGGTTCATTCCTTCTTGCCATTCACTGCTCCCACTAGTTCAGTTCAGCTCCGGGTAGACAGACAGGCAGAGTTTTGAGCAGGCAAACCCAGCACTGTCAAAGCTGGAAAGTAGAGGATTTCTAAAAGCTTCCACCAGAGGGTGCCCTAAATTCTGGTGTTCACTAACACTGCTTTAAAGGCATTTCTCCAGCCCTTACAAATGTTTTGTAAAGCATCGGCTTAAAACTAGTAAATAAGTAAGAAATGCCTAATCATAACTTTGGAAGTATCGCATGGTCACTGAGTAAGCTATGACCTGCATTTTTCCCATTTGCATTGCATTTCTTTAAATGAGGGGGCTACCTCCTTTTCTCTTGCTTTGTCCTGTTCCTCTTTGATCTACAAAGGATTTCTGCTTATTCTTGCAGGACTATCTTTTCAAAGCTCCTCAGGGCAGAGAAAAGGCTATGGCTGTTTGGAAATACAGGAGAGCTTCAGAGTTGAGGGCATCCCACATGGGCTTCCATGAGGTCAGGGTCTTCTGGCCCCTCAAGCTGGCCCACGATAAACCCAGAGATGTCCCGCGGTCCATGCCTACACTCTCAGATTCTGATAAGCATATGTCTTAAAGATACTAAGGTCCTAAAGATACACAGGAGCAAGATGGCATTATCCCTTCAACCATTGTCAGCCAATGGTGAGGCCCAAAGCTAAGAAAAGCAAAGAGCCTACAGCTGGAACATCAGGACAAAATCCCTTCCCTCCCTCAGGGAGGTAGAAGCATCACTTCTGAAGTAAAAGCCAGAGGGAAAGGGAGACTGGGAAACACTGCAAATACTCTGCTCCTGTGCCTTTGGTAACATTCCCCCAAGTCTCCTTTCACAGGTGTGCTATGAGGCATGAATAGATGCATCAGTAGAAGAAACAGCTAAAGGTAGTTTGAAATAGGACACCTTCATGGGAGGAAAAATCAAGGAGGAGGAATCTTCCAAGGCACACCAAATTAACAAACACCTCATCAGGCCAGTGCCCTCACAAAGCCAGTAATTGAAGGCAAAAAATCTAGCAAGAGCAACCTTGAAGGCTTGATAAGAAAATCAGGCCTCTTTCCTATGGCATGAAACTAATTATTAAAAGATATGACATGCTTTTCCAAGAATTGCAATTCTATCTTTACCAAGACATAAGTTCCCTATGTCCTGCACACTATTGTTGTTGTCAGGTGCTACCAAGTCTGGTCCAACTCATAGCAACCCTACGTACAATAGAACGAAACACTCCCTGACACTGTGCCATGCCCAACACTATTGTCAGAGTTTCTCTGCTATTCATTGGGTTTTCAATGGCTGGTTGTTTCTGGAGTGGGCTGCTGGGACCTTCTCCCAAGCCTACGGCACCTGGTGTTCCCAGGCAGTCTCCCATCTAAGTACTAACCAGTCTCAACTCTGCTTAGCTTCCAAGATCTGATGAGATTGGATGCCACAGTTGTACAGCTGTAGGCCACAGTACCACTAGCTTTTTATCTGAAAAATGTGGCATTTTGGAAGGAGATTTCACCCCTTGTGGAATTCATGTGACAAAATACCTTCATAACATCATTAAAACACCTATCAATAGGAAACACTTCTCTAAGTGTCCCTAAGGGACCAATAAAGATACTCCAGGGAGGTAGGCTTATCAGAGGGGATTCTTGCTAAAAGGCAATCATATTCACATATGAAATGCAATTTTTGAAAATCCTCAAAACCCACAGCTGAGATTTCTCTCCACTGAAATTTGGTTCCTTAGCATTGCCTTTGAATCTTGCGCAGGAACAAAGCCATAAAGCCCCAGTCCTAACCCTGACCTTGTAGCCCGAGGCAGAACCACAGCTTTGCCCCAGCTGAAAGCCTGACCCCCAAATTTCTGATTGATGGGAACTGAGCAGCCACATGATTGGGCAGACTTTGGAACATAAGCTGTGGAACTGGACTGGTGCAATTCCAGAGCCAGCTGCACTGTCTAACCCTGAACCACTGCTAAACTTCCCTGGTCCTCATCAGGAGATGTGAATCCCACCAACAGCCAATCTGGGGGACCCTCCTCACCCTCTAGTAGACACTTGATAAACAGGGGCTTTGGATATCAGGTTCTGCCTACCTGGACATACTGGAATGTATGTATTCCAGATCCATCCTTCCCAGCCTGCCACAGATCCAGCTCAGCTGGAGCACAGCTGCAGCCACTGCTGGCTCTTCTGAGCTCCAAGCCACAGCTTGTAAATTTCAGGGAGATGCTGTCTGTGCCAGCAAAATGTTTTTAGGCATGAAACTGCAGCCTGTGGTATATAGGGCTTTGGTCTATGCTCAAGTGGTGCCCACTTAGCTGCCTGAAAGGCCCCAAACAGGGCATTTTCCCTGAGGCCCCTTCCATGACCACTATTGTTGTTGTTGTTAGGTGCTGTCAAGTCTCGTCCGACTCATAGCGACCCTCATAGGGTTTTCAATGGCTGACTGTTTCAGGATTGCCTTAGGAGTGGATTGCCAAGTCCTTCTCCCATTTTTGCAGTGCTGGGAATCGAACTCAGGACCTCAGAGACTGCAGAGCAGCGCTCTACCCACTGAAGTAAATCCCAGCCCCTCCATGACCACTGGGATCTACGAAATTCTGGTTTTCCATTTCTAGTGTAACTTGTTTTCTACAACAATAAACTGCATGAACAATAAGGTCCTAAAGAAGTACAGGAGCAGGATGGCATTAGCCCTTCAACCACTGTCAGCTAATGGTGGGGCCCAAAGCTATATAAAAGGCGTTTTTCTCTCTCTTGCTTACGACATCCTTATTGTGCACCATTATCATCTCCAGTGTACAGCTGCACAAACTGAGGCATGGAGAAGGCCATCACTGGCCCAAGTCTCACAGCCAACAGAGGTGCAACTTAAAATCTGGCCACTGTTTTGTTGTTGTTTCTTTCTTTTATGGTACTGAGGGGCTAAACCCAGAGCCTTGTGCATACTTTGCAAGTGCTGTACCACCAAGCTGCACCCTCAGCCCTCTTTTTTATTTTTTATCTTGAGACAGGAGTCTCATTAAATTACACAGGCTGCTTCTGGTCTCAAACTTGTGATCCTCCTGCCTCCACCTTCCAAGTTGTTGGGATTACAGGCATGTGCCACCACACTAAGCTTAAACTCTGGCCTCTTAACCAGTATGCCACACTACTGCAAAACTGATCCAGGCCAGAGCACTGGTCTGGGCTTCTTAGAGAAAAAGTGAAGTTTACAATTCAGGGTCCAGATCAGTTGTAAGGCTATTACTATGAGCTATCAAATCTATAGTGAATCCTGTGTGTCACCACCTAAATGACTTCATGGCTCAATAATGCTGGGATGTGGGTACCACTGTCCTCACCTTATAGAATGAGAAAATAGTGGTAAGCTTTTTAAGGTCACACAGCTAGTAAGAGACAATGGCAGGACTCCAACCGAGCTCCAGCTGGTACAAAGCCCCCTCACTTAGCCTCTGTATTCTGTACTGATTTGATGAAGAAAATAATTGAATGTGTGACTGTGACAAGCACAAGGAAGCCACCTTGCATTAAGTACTTGCTCTGTGCCAGACCCTATACTAGCTGCTTCAGTTTTGAGGCCAACTGGCCTTATCTAGCCACCTAATCACCTTGCCTCCTTTATATACACTCAAATCTCCATTCTCACCCCAGTGGAGAGAAAACTGGAGACTATGAAAATGAGACTTTTTTTTTTGCAGTTCTTAGGGGTCAAACACAGGGTCTTATGTGTGCTTTGCATGCAATGTAGCACTGGGCTGCACCCCCAGCCCATGTTTTACTTTTTATTTGGGGACAAGGTCTCATTAAGTTGTGCATGCTTACCTCTGGCCTTGAACTTGCAGTCTTCCTTCCTCCAACTCCAGAGTTGCTGGGATTGCAGGCATGCATCACCATGGCCAGAGAAAATGAGACAATTGAAGACCTTTCTCAAAAAGCTGCTTTCCAGCATCGTTCCACCTCATCTAAAGTTACCGAAGAGGCTTCCCAAGGGCAGAGCAGGCTGCACAGCAGTCATTATGGGAAACTGCAGCAAGGTTCCCTTTCCTGCTGCATTTCCTATCCAGCACTTATGAAGAGCAGGCGATGACAATAGCAACTGAGTGTGCTGATGCTACCAGCCATCCTGTGTCACCCTTGTATCTCAAAATCAAAGACTCTTAAATCATGCAGCCCCCAGCATTGGGTGGCTGGACCTAGGCTTCGTGTAACTGCACTGGGAGACCACACAGCATGCAAGACTTCCTGACATGAGACTTCATGGGCAGATTTCCATGATATAAACAACTACTGCACACACATGCTTGCCAGCTTCTCTGCCTATCTGTAGTCCTGTTTATCTCATTTTGCTCAAGGAAAACTGTGGATGTCACCAGCTGAGATTTCACATACTTGATACAATTCCTCTAGAGAGTGAGATATCAGAAAGGGGAAAGATGTGCAGACGATATTTCAGTAATGCTCTTACAGGGTCTAGCGAACACATAGACATTTCTGCAGTGAAATGTGTGAATATTAATACGAAGTGGGACAAAGGAAATTCAAGATTCTATAAATAGTTTTGCCTCATCCACTTTACATTTTACTACTGAAAGAATTTAGGTCAAGCCTATGAAAAACCTTTTGGTTGTCAGAGCTGTATGGATTAGGAAACTGTACATAACAAATTGTGGGCCTGTATTACCCTAGGCAGCAGCCTGCCATCAACTCCCACGTAGATGAAGAAAGAGGCTCCCAAACTTGTGGGTTCCTGGTGCTCAATTCCCCTCTATAGGATTCAAGGCTCAGGCCAGCATCTCCCCACCCTTGCTTACTTATCAAGGCCTTCCTGGGGAAAGAGAAATGTGTCTTCACCCCCTATTGGTAATAGAGTCCTTTACAGTTTACAAATCACTCTCACATGGATCATCTCATATTATCCTCATCCCCATCAGATAGACTGAAAAATACAATTATTACTTGGGGGGAAGTTTTAATATTGTACTCTTCTTCTAGAAGAGAAAAATGAGGCTCAGAGAGGTAAAGTGACTTGCTCAAAATCATAGTTCCAGTGAATACTGGAGTCAGGGCTCAATCCCATGTTTATAACCATAGACAAAGCCTTGCTTCCCATATAGAGGACCAGAGCCTATTTATACCTTATCTTGGTTCCTACGTACCTACCCCCACCACACACACACACACACACACACACACACACACACACACACACAC
>VMDO01043140.1:0-10099 GCA_007922755.1 Pedetes capensis
CCTCAAACCAACAAACAGAGCTGATGTGGACTGAATCAAAAAATGAGCCCTTGATTTTCACCTACCCTTAATTCGTTTCTTTCAGAAGTGGATGTTTTATCTGATCCACCTGAGAGGTGAAAACCAGCCAGGATTAACTGGGAGGAGATTTGGGGATCTAATCAGATCCTGGGTTGTGATTGGACACTGATGGTTGCAAAGGGGAGGTGCAAGTGGAAGGTCCATAAAAGGTGCAGAGGTCCCCAGGAAGATACTCAAGGCTTGGAGTCTTGAGTCACTACCTAGTGCTGCTCAGGGTTAGGGTGCCTCGCCCACTCCCTCCAGACCTGGTAAGTCACTTTCCTCTAGGAGAGGAACCCTCATCCAGCCTTGCTGGTCTCCTATGGTGACATGCAGGCCAAAATGGCATGGGAAGTTTTTGTTCTCTCCCCATTCAGATGAAAATTGAAACCTTTGATTTTGAGTCCAAATGCGGTTTTGCCCTCAAACTGAATGTCTTACATCAGGCATTGGTTCAAGTCTTTTTAACATTATTTTTCCTTGCCAGTCTGTGGCTGAACCCAGGTTTTGACCATACTAAGCATGTCCTCTACCAGGAGACTGCCTCCCTGCCCTTTTTCATTTTTTGTTTGATACAGGGTCACACTGAGTCACGCTGGCTGCCTCTGGCCTCAGACTCAGGATCTTCCTTCCTAGGCCTCCTCACATATTGCTTTACAAAGTTCTTTTTGTTTAGCTGGGCCTGGTGGCGCATGCTTGTAACCCTAATGGCTCAGGAGGTGGAGGCAGGAAGATCCGCAAGTTTGAGACCATAGGCAGTCTTCGTAACTTAGGGAGACCCTGTCTCAAAAAGTAAAAAAAATAGTAAGAGCTGAGGGTGCAGCTAAGTAGTCCAGTACTTGCAGAGCATGTAAGTTGAAGGCCCTTGATTCAACCCCCAGTACCCCCCCAAAAATTTTTTTTTGTTTGCTTTCAAAGAGAACCATTTATATGATTCAAATTTAATGCTTTGCCGCTTAAGTGTTTATTTCTCCTAAATGATAGGTCCTGTGCTGTGTCAGTTTATGACTTTTACATGTCGGAATTTCCTTTCAACTAAAGCTTAAAAAGAAGACTGAGAGGTGGTACTTGGTGGCCCATAATGCCAATTGTTCCTGTGGCTGAGGCAGTACCAAGGCAACATGGAGGCAAGACTGGGAACATAGGCAAGATCCTGTCTCACAATAAAATAAAAAGGCCTGGGGATGCAGGCTGATGGTCGAGTCCTTGGCTAGCATGGGCGAAGTCCTCAGTTCCATTCCTAGACTCAAAGACAAATAAGCGAAAAGGTGTCTCCAAATGCTCTGGAGTGAGTTCCCATGGCCCATGCCTGTAATCCCATCTACCCTGGAGGCAGAACCTGGAGGATCTTGAGGTCAAGGCCAGAGGCAACCTTTGCAACACAGCAACACTGTCTCAAAAGAGAAAGAGGGCTGTGGGAGCCTCTCAGTAGTGGAGAACTGGGTTTAACCCCCCAGTACAGCATTAGAATAGAAACACAGAAAAAATCCACTCTATGAAAATCTTAATGAAGGTTTTCATTAGGTTTTGAGTTTATTGCAATGTAGTCCAATCCAGGGCTTCTTTCAGGAGGGCAACACACTACCCCCGAGCGGCATGTCCAGTGCCTGTGATATCTTATTTTATACTACTCCATAGTACTGAGTTGTATCCAGGCCCTCACGCATGCCTGGCAAGCACTCCACCACTGAGCTGGATCCACAGCCCTTTTTAATTGATTAGGGAGACCCTGTTTCAAAATAAACTGTTCAGGCTGCCTCTGGTCTTCAATGCACAGTCCTCCTGCTGCCTCTTCCTCTGCCTCCCAAATTGCTGGGATTATAGGTGTGTGCCACTGTGCATGACAATGTTGTATTTTGTGTTTTGTTTTTATAACAGACTCTCATATGTAGCCCAGCTTGGTCTTGTACTCAAAATCCTCCTGAATCATCCTCCTGAGTGCTGGTATTCTGAGCACCTGTCTGTCTGGCTCACAAAGAATATCTTTAAAAATCAATTCAACTTGCCGGGATTGGTTGCACATGCTGGCTAATCCCAGTACTGACAACATGGAGGCAGAGGGATCCTGAATTTGGGGCCAGCCTGGGCCATATAGCAAGACCAAGTCTCAAAAAAACAAAACATTTAAAAATAAGCTTGTTCTGATCTATATACACCTAGGCTCTTCATCTTTATGGGAAATCCTCTTGTGTGAGAGTTGCGCATAAGAATCTACAATAGAAATTAGCATTTTTGAAGGCACTGTATTAAACTTGCATGTCTTTACCAGTAGCTCATGAAGGTCTGCATTCAGTGGTTTATTTTGCTTTTCTCACTTGTTTTGAGACAATCTCACTCTATCTTCCTCCATTGTCAGAGCAGTGACATTTGCCCTAAATTCATCAGTGTGATTGAGAAGGGATTTGTCAGGCCCAGATTGAAGTATGTCTTTCCCTGGAAGTGGCCTCAAGACTTTCTCTTGCAGATGCATCAGGATGAGCCTCCAGCGCTGCCCACACTCCTAAAGCTGGCAGGGCAGAGCCTGCTGAGGGAGGAGGCGTTGGCCAGATGGGCTCTGTAGGCCTGTCCAGGGAGCTCTTCCCACCACTGTTCAGAGGCCTCCTCCACCAGAGGCATGGAGGCTTTGAGGTGATGGTGCAGGCCTGGGCCTTTCCCTGCCTCCTTCAGGGACCTCAAGAGAAAGCCCCACCTGGAGATCTTCCAGCTGTGCTGGATGGACTTGATATGCTGCTTAAGCAGAAGAATTTCTCCAGGTGAGAAGATCCAGGTGTCCTGGATGGAGGCCCTGGCATCCAGGGTAGAGACAGCTGGGGTCAGGGAGTGTGTGGAGTCACTAGTGGACCTGAGGTTTCTGATGTCCCAGGGGAGAGCGTTTTAGAGGCCTGGGCAATGGCTGAGCTTCTGGGAAACAGGCTCCAGATGTGGAGGACAGTTCAGGATTATAGCAAGAGAAGAGGACATTTCCCAACATGCCCCACCCCGACCCCTACCCTGCACCCAGAGTAACTCTGCTCTCTCTTCAGGAGCCAGATACCCTTGGAGACCCTCTTGACTTGAAGCCAGTTTAAGGAATCAGATTTGAAGTATGTGGCCTGTTGTCCAAGCACCAGGCATCTGAAGAACTTGGTTTTGAAATTTGCAATGGAACACATCATTCCTGAGCACCACTGAGATCTTCTAGACAAAGAAGGAAGCACCACGAACAACCCCGGTTTAGTACTCCATGGTCAAGCCCTTCCACTCCAGTGCTGTGCTACCTGCACTGAGCTATTGCTCCCAACTTGTCACATTCAGCTGCTATGGGAACCACCTCTAGAGGGACTTTATCTTGTCACCTTGCAGACCTAAAATTTGTATTTGCCAAGGAAGATTTGCCCAGGTCCTTATGAGGGTGCAAGTCCTCAGCAACAGAAGGTTGATTTCTGTACCTTCAGAAGGTACCTCCAAGAGGTAGGCTTCAAATTCCTCTGGCCGTCCTGCATGAGACAGAACTCTATGAATATGCTCAAGGGCAGCTTCACTTCCACTCTTGGACCACTGGGGTCCTAGGCAATCAGCCTCATGCCACAGCTGGGTACCCATGGTCTAGATCCCAATACACATTATGCAAATCCAGCACTTTTAGTTTCTGCCTCCTGTGGGTAAAGCAAAGGTTGCAGATTGAGGCAGAGGCCAACCATCTGGCCTGGGATTGATCTACATCCCGGGGGCCGGGGATTCTTGCTTCTCCCTGTCCTTTTCTTCAGGGCTGAGAATCAAATGCAAGACCTTATTCCCCCTGCATAAGGGCCCCATCACCAGATGGTGCAAGTTCTCAGGGACTTAAGGTTGACTTCTGCACCTTCGGTTTTGGCATTTAAAGATGATCAATGTGTAACCTGGGGCCTGGTGGCAACCCGCTAGTCGCACACAGCCATCAGTCTCCAGGTTATTTCTTGGTGCACTAGTGATTGTGGCATGCAGTTCAGCTCACCAGAGTGGCCCTCTGGGGGCTTGAGTTCAATCCCTAGTACTGCAGAAATGGGAGGACATGACAGCCGCCTCCTTAAACAATCCTGAAACTGCCATTGAGACCCTATGAGGAAAGGAAGTACAGTGCCAGGCATGGCACCAGGTGGGAGTTCTTACTTCTAAAGGTTCATTGCTGGTAAATACACTAGAGCCTCCACCCCCTACCCCTGCTAGCTTCCAATGCTCTGCTTGGGGGTAAATGGTGAGTAAATGGCGGCCACATGCAGAGGCTGAGCCCCATTTGTGCCTGGGTCCCTGTCCTCCTATTGTGAGGAATAGAGGAAAACACAAAGAATGCTAGGAGGGATAGAGAAGGAAATGATGCATTTATTGAGCTCTTATTGTATGCCAGGCTGTGTGGTAGTGTCATGCCCTATACATACATCACCTCTGTGGCTCCTACAAGGGAGTAGGGTTATCCGCATGACAGGGAACCTAGGGCTTTTTAATTTATGTTGTCTCAACATGTAGCAAACTCTTTGATTCTACAGATCTCAGTGAGATCCTGTCTTAAAATGTAGAAAGGCAGATGACTGTGCAGCTCAGTGGTAGAGCACTTGCCCTGCATGGGTAAGGTTAGTTTAAGCCCCTGCAATACTGCAAAGCCTGAAGCTGCATCAATCTTTCTTCTTCATGTGACCTCCTGCATCAGGATCCTTTTTCCCACTCGCATTGAGTAGTCTGGAGCTGTGTGTCCTGTCCTGAGATGCCTAAGCCCTAGCTTTCGTTTAAGGGCCCAGAAGAACTGATATTCATCCTCAACTCGGTGAGCATCCAACAGCGACACATAATGGGCTCTGTGTTACAGAGGCACCTCTTGCCACATTGAGTGCACTGGTCAGTTCCCAATAAGCTCGTCCCCACCTGCCTCTCGGCCCTCAGCCTATACAGGAGGTCAGCACACATTTGAGCAAGTGGTCCAGGGTGGGGAAAGCTGTGGTCATCATAGCTCTCCAGAGAGGGGGTAGAGCTCCACAGTTAAGTGGCTCAGCCTTGCCATGTGACACAGCAGGTCTTTTAAAACAGCCATAGAGATGAGGTTTCCACAGCTGATGAACAGAGTGAGCTGGGAGCAGCAGCTCAAGGCAAGCAGGATGGCAGTGAGCTGGGAGTCCGAGAGGCCACAGGACTCCCAATTCAGGGTGCTCAGGGTGGCTGCCACTCCATCCACCAACCTGTGGATGGGTTCAGGGCTTAAATGGGTAAGGGTGATGTAGCTCAGGTGCAGTGGCCTTACCCAGCTGGGGCTCAGTACTCGTGCAGATGGCTCCAGTCCTGTTCTGACAGTTACAGGGTGTGACGGAGAAGATTTCGAGAGATGTTTCTAGTTGCCTAAGCAGAGAACAAGCCATTTTTTCTGGCAGGTGCTGGAACTAGATTTGAGGATGTCCAATTTATCTAAGATTTCTGAGACTGGGCATAGGAAAATACCAAATGTACAGCTTGAAGTAGATTTGAGGATGGTCAGAAATGGCATCGTGGCAATGGAGAACTGTTTAGCTAAAGGTCACCCTGACTGTTTGGTGAAGGTCACCACCCAGGATGCCGTGTGTTGAGGAGCCTGCTCACACAAGTCACGTCAATCTAGGCTGAGGCCTCTCTCTATCACCTGATGGCCCAGTGGAGAGGGTGTTAGAGGCCTGGGACATGCTGAGCTTCTGGGAAACAGGCTCAGGAGTGGAGGACTCTGTCTCTGACTCCCACCCCAGCCACTCTAAGTGGGGATGAGATGAGATTCAAGGGTATAAGGTAGACAGAAGTAAGATGGATGACTATGGATGTTGCTCAGCAGTAGAGCCCTTGCCTGGCATGCATAAGGTCCTGCACTTGATAATCCCCAGGTTCTGCATTTGTGAGAAGTTTACAGAACTTCTAGAACAGATCGTCTGGAGCCATTCATGGTATCTGCTCACCATAGGTTGTGAGTGAGAATCAGTGGAGAACCGTCCAGAGAGGGGCATGGAGCAGCCTTTGTAGGTGGTCATACCCCATGATCTGGCTGAAAACCACACTTCCTGTTTCACTGGGCCCTGTATAAAATGCTGCTACTGGCACGCTATAGGAAGATGCACTTTTGGGAATTGTATGGCTGTAGTATCAGAATCCTGAGAATTTACAAGCCACACCATATTCCAGAGGTGGAACTGAATATGGATTGGGACCTGTCAGACCTGACATGACTTGTTCATTCCCTAGGCCAGGTAAGAGTGTCTCCAAACATTTTCTCCTAAGAATCTACAGGCATTCCTATGTGACAGAAAATATTGGCCTAAAGGAAGGCCAAGTTACTTACCAGGTTGGTTTCTCGCTTCTCTAAACTCAACTGCCTCCTGCATCTCTACATGAATGATGTCTGTTTCCTGAAGAGAGTTGTGGTCTTGATTCTCAAGTCCAGAAGGGCGGAGAGCTTACTCTGCAAAGCCAGAGCAAAGGTTTGCCATGTTCCATTAGATGCGAGTAAGCAGCCAGTGTTTGCCAACTTCTGGTGACTTAGCAGTTCTGGAGTCACTAGAATTCAAGGCATTGTCTAGTTTCCACTGTATACTGAAGTGAGCTCTCACATAACCACTCACCTAAAGTAAGCCGGCAAGGGAGGGATAGATGATCGGGAAAGGGCCACCATGCTAGACGGCCAGCTGGGGGATCAGCTCTAGGGAGGTGGCTCATGATTTTTCTCACTTAGAAGGTAAGGGCGTGGAAACAGTTAAGAGAAGAGGTCATTGAGTGAGGGAAGCGCTTCACTCCTGTTCAGCAGCTGGGTGAACGCACACAGCCTGTCTCTCATTTCCATCTGTGAAGGAGGTTTTGAGTCAAGGTACGGGATGTGTAGACGTGAGGCTCTGGTGTTGATGGTGTGGAGCAGGAGATAATCATTGTGAAGAGGGACAGATGCTGTGCTGGGGTGCAGGGGTGAGTGAACGCAGGACATGGGCATCTCAGGTATCCTGCCTGGCATTGCCTGGCTTTGTCCTCAGTCTGTTTCCTGCTGGTCTCATCTGCCAGGAGCTCTGGCATCTGCTTGACAGGGAGGAAAGCAGACTGAGGACTGAGCCGATCACACACTGATGGAAGTGGGCCTGGGCCTAGACTGAGGTGACTTGAGGCCAGCTCCTCTAGAGGCAGTGTCCTTGGGAGGGACCCTCATAAGCTGGCCCTACATGAGGCCATTTCCCAATGGGCCTCACCCCTGTGATGCCCCCAATGTGACTCTGCTCTCCTCAAGAGTGAGACCTGCTTGGAGACCCTCTCACTGACTCTACCCTGGATGAAGGAATCAGACTTGAAGCACCTGGCCCATGTCTGAGCAACAGGCAAAGGAAGAACTTGCATAAGACACGATCCTCAATGGACCCCATCACGCCTGTGCACTCCGGGATCTGCTGGAATCAATGGCAGGCCCCCTGCAGACCCTGGTCTTAGGAACTGCATGAGCACCGACTCCCTCTCACTGCCATCCTGCCTGCCCTGAGCTGCTGCTTCCAACTCGGCACATTGAGCAGCTTCAACATCCCCACATCTATGATGTCACTGAGATCTTGCTGTGCCACACTGCCATACTGAGCCTCTTTGGGAAAGACTTCATCTCGTCTCCTGAAGGGCCAGTTCTCGATACTCCTATTTCCGTATTGACCAAGGAAGATTTTCTCACATTCAAACCACACTCCTACCATGGCACAGGTTGTCAGGGACATAAGGTTGCTCCATAATGCTGATCTGTAGTTCAGGTTTGGTGCTTAAATGTGATGCACTCTATAACCTGGGGCCCTGTGGCAACGGGCTAGTCACACACAGGTTTGAGTCTCCCAAGTTATTTTCTGGTGCACTAGGATTCCCGTTCTGTGCCCTATGGTGTCTCATCCCAACAGATCGTGGAAGCTCAGCAGGGTCAGGCCTGGGGAGTACTTGGATGGGAGTCTGCCTGGGAACACCAGGTGCTATAGGCTTGGGAGAAGGACCCAACAACCCACCCCCAAAATTCAATCCGCCATTGAAAACACTATGATAGCAGAGAAGCACTGACCATAGTGTTTCGCCTGTTCTACATAGGGTTGCTATGAGTCGGACAGTGATCATTTGCCTCAGGTCGTGCATGTGTCATCCTTCTGGGGACCTAGAACTGTCCTAAAGTGACTCAGAACTCATGAGTTCAGTGTCACTGGGAAAATAGGAAATGAGGTGGCCAGGAAACAGCCTTGTATACGTAACAAGTTGTCGGCATTCATGGGAACTTAGTGCACATCTGTCGCTTTGGCACTTGCCTCAGGAAGTTACCTCTCTATGGATGGTTGGGAAGAAAAGTCAGAAATAAAGGGGACCTTGATGTTTGCCTTCCGTCCTCCATGATCCATTACATGGTTTCCAGTTTGAACCTCAAATACTGTCCAGGGCTCCTTGGCTGATGTGTCCTGTCTTGTTCCTCTGCCCCCAGCCTTAGAATCCTCCTCTGATGTCCCACCTTGGCCCTGCAGCCTTGTTAAATGTTAAACCAATCTTGCCTCCCTGTTTGCTTGAAATGAATATGAAGCCGATCTTCATTTCCCCTTGATCATGTTCATAAACTGTTGGGAAGGTTGGAGGATGGGATGGAGCAGGCAACAAGTGGAGGTCTGGGCTCATCTCACGTTCCTTCACTTTCCTATCACCTTCACTTTATGCCTATGATCTATATGTGCATATTAGATACAATGCCTTATCTATACCAAAATAGGAATGATTTTATTTTGTGACCAATTCTGATTGTTCCTGGAAAACTAGTTGTCTTACAGACTCGTAATGGAGACTTTTGTTTCTTGCAAGATATGGAATGCATATTTTCCACTTACCTTTGAGACAAACTTGCTGGCCTGGAACATGCTGTGTAGCCCAGGCTGGCAGCAAACTCGCATTCATTCTCCTTCCTCAGCCTCCCATGTGCTGGGATCACTGGTGTGTGCCCTCATGCCTGGTTTCACTTTTATTGATTAATCTTATTTGGCAGAGTATAGGGTCTCAGGATGTTGCCTAGGTTGTTCTCCAACTAATGGGCTCAAATGTTTTTCCACCCCGTGTCACAAGTACCTGGGACTCCAGGTGGGCTCCACCACACTGAGTTTGGATGCTTTTTTAATTTTTATTTATTTTTGTGGTACCGTGGTTTGAACCCAGGGCCTCGAGTTTGCATGCTTTGCAAGTGCTGTACCACTAGCTGCACACCCAGCCCTTTTTTTCCCCTTATTCTATTATTTTTATTACTTTTTTTCTTTACTGTCTGAGAAAGGGTATTGCAAAATTATGCCGATTGCTTCTGGCCCTGAACTTGTAGTCCTCTTGCCTCTGCTTCCTGAGTCGCTGAGAATACAGGCATGTGCCACTGTGCCCGACCCAGTTTGGATTTTTAAAAAGAATCTAGACTTAGAACATTGTGAAATACTTGTCTAATCAGTATTTTTTGTATTTTCTAAGTAAGCCTTGGTTAAAATAGTGTGTGCACACTTGCTGTCTGCTCCCTGGCTACCTCTTAGACTGCTACTGTATTTTTTGAAAGGAAAAAAGATGTGGCTCAACTTCTAAGGACTGTTGTTACTTTCTCCATTGTTGTGGTCATGGGGATGGACGCTGGGGCATTGGGTATCCAGGTGAACGACCTGCCATGGAGCTTCATCTCCAGGTCTGTTAATGAATTTGTGATGAAATAAAAAGGAAAAAGGAGAACGCTTCTTTGTCGTTCCATTGATAGTGGCATCCTTGGGAATACGGACTGTGTCTTCTGTCGAAATTATCCAAGTCAGATAACAGCTTAAAGTAGTTTAACATTTACTGTGTGACTGGAGTTCAATTTTGTCTCTGGGATGTCATGGACTAGAGCACAGCAAAGACCCAAATTAATAGCCTTCCATGGCTGTTTCCTGGCTCTCTTTAACATTGCGTGGTCCCTCAATGATGACATAACAGACCAAGGAGCCCTGGAAACTGCCTGGGGTCTGATGTTGCCTGGGAAAGGTCCCCTGTGGGCAGACCTGTGTCTGTAGGTGGAAAGGCTCCAGGGAAT
>VMDO01043141.1:0-10100 GCA_007922755.1 Pedetes capensis
AAAAAAAAAAAAAAAAGTGGTCCCTGAGCTAACACAAAATTCCATTCAGAGCAAAGAGGCAAAGCAGATACTTGGAAAAAAGATTGAGGATATAAGGGAATTTGGAACTCCAGTGCTAGTGGCTGGCTCCTTAGAAAGATTAGGGAGGGTTGAGTAGGAGTGGAGGAGGCCTGGCTCAGGTTCAGAGAGGTGGAGCTTTGTGGGATGATGCGAGCAGTTCTTTGAACTTGAAATATTTTCTTTGATGAAATGAAGAATAAGAGTCATGATGTATTTGCCTCACTCCTTTCTTTGACATGGTAGTAACTGGCCCCAGTGCCCAGAATACTTGCCTCATTTGACATAGAGAAAGCTTCAGTTAATTGCACTTTCAACTTGCCTCTCAGGGCAACCCTGCAGCTTTTGTAGGTTTTTGTTTTTGCTGTTTTTAAGAGAAGGCAATAAATGTCAGGGAGCCAGAAGTGAGAGGTAGAGAAAAGAAGGTGGTGCCATACATTAGTACATATGGGAACGTGGGCCATAGATTTGTTCATTACAAACCTGGGTTGTTATGTGGGGTTGCAGTAGTTTGAATACTATACTGGTTACCTGTACTGGTTGAACATTTCTTGTGTACCTGCACTCTCCCATTAAACAAGATGGGCTTGAGGAATTAAATAGAGCAATATCAGAATAAGCGAGGATCACATGACATTTTTACTTTAATTCTGAGTCCCCTCTTTGACCACAAAGGCAGCTGTAGTTGGTAGTTTGACACTTGTTATAAGTAAATATGGTCCAGATGAAGCTTAGTTTAGGGTAACAGATTTGCTTTTTCTATAACATTTTTGAAACTGCCCAATTGTGTGAGCTGCTTTTGGGTTTACAGATTCTGCTTCTATTTATAACTCTTTTGTCTTTATTCCTGAAGAGCTATCCCTGTTTAAGATTGTTGCCAGATTGACCATCTGCTGTTGTTTCCCAGTAGTCATTACTTTTTCATCATGTACTTAACCAAAGCATTTCTTCTGTTTATTCCTGTGTTGGGAAGTTTCACATTAGAACACTATTAGGAAGCTGATTGAATATCTTGGTGCTGGCTATTTTCGGCATGCATTTCTGAACTGGCAGATTGTTTGCCAGGATCTCGTTGATATGCTTCCTAGCCTTATAATGCTGCATAATTAATCTTCCTCACTAATTGAAAATCAAAATACACTTTTAGCGTTTTTTTATAAGCAAGGCAACATGCTAAATGCATTGGGAAATTTTAACAAATTAATTAGAATTTTTCTACTTTCCAAATGCCTATAGTCTGTGAGGGACGATAGCATGTATTCCGGGCTTCAGACCCATGAAAACTTGGGTTCAGTTTTGGATGTGGGTTCAATATGTTAAAATTTAGAGGGTTTGAATTTAAAATTTCAATCCTGTCATGGATAGATGAATAAAACTTTTTCCTATGTGTTTTTTTTTTTTTTTTTTTTGCCCCAGTTTTTAAATAGCTAATGATAAAAATCAGAAGCTGAACCCGAACTCAATTTTTCACTGGATTTGGGCTCAGGTTTGGGTTGAGAAAAATTTTTTTAAATGCTTGAACCAGAAGTGGTTCAGAGTTTAGGTTCAGGTTCAGTTTGAAGCCCTGCTATCTACACATAGAATTTAAAACTGAACCCAAACCCTCTAATTTTTAAAATATTAAACCTGCACCCAAACCTGAGCCTAATTTTGAAGCCCTGCATCTATATAAATATGCTAGAATCGTGTAGTTCTAATTACTACAAGGAAAGCAAAAATGATACGAGTTCAGGAATTCTAGGTAAAAGTGGGGTGTGATTGTATATGTCTCTCATTCTGTTTTCCTATCTGCCCACTTAAATACAAACAGAGTCAGGAAAAAAATCTAGGTAGATGATTTCTAAAAGAAAATCATTAAAATGTGATACACAGAGGTTAAAAGTTGTTTGGAAAATTCATAGGCACTTAACAAAAAAAAAGACTGAAACTAGAAAGGAAATCAAAAATTGTAATATTAATATAAGATGTGGTAGAATTCAAGACATAGCAGGTTAAGCAGAAGAGAAACCATTTTTTTCTAGATAACGGGAGACTTTAACATACTTGCCTTCTGAGTATAAAGTATGCAGAGAATAAACAACACCTTGTTGTTGTTGCTGTTGTTAGGTACCATGGAGTCAAGTCCAACTCGTAGTAACCCTCATAGGATTTTCAGTGGCTGATTGGTTCAAGATTACTTTGGGAGTGGATTAGGAAATAGATATAGATTAGTTTATGTGAAACTCCCAGTTTGTGGTTTGGTCCAATATTTATTTCAACTACACATGATATTTCTCTATGACTGACCCTCTTTCTTGACTTGATAGTGACTTCTCAGTTTGGCTAGTCAGTCGGCCAGTTCTTGAGTTAATCAATCTCTCTCTCTCTCTCTCTCTCTCCCCTTCTGTCTTTCTTTCTGTCTTTCTTTCTTTCTTTCAAGAAAGCCAACCGTAATTATTTTATGAAATTACCAAGTACTTGTAGAATCCTAAGGATGCAAATGAATGAAATGAGTTAGGGTCATTTCTTTGAGTCCTAGATCTGATTCTTTTAGCACATACGTGTACCTCTCCCTACAAAGCCTAACCATGTAGAAAATACAAGTAAACTTAAAAGCAATGCAATATAGATGCCTGCTTCCAAAGTGAAGAAGTATTTTTCCCAATTCCTAACCAGGTACAGCTAAAAGACCTGAACATTATATGTAAAACAGACGTTGTTGTTGTTGTTGTTGTTAGGTGCTGTCGAGTCGGTATCCAACTCATAGCAACCCTCATAGAGTTTTCAATGGCTGACTGTTTCGGGATTGCCTTGGGAGTGGATTGCCAGGTCCTTCTCCCATTTTTGTGGTGCTGGGAATTGAACTCAGGACCTCAGAGACTGCAGTGCAGCGCTCTACCCACTGAGCTAAATCCCAGCCCGTAAAACAGACATAAGAAGACTAAAAGGTGGAGAGAAGATGGATTAGCTCAGCACCTTAAGACCCAAATAATGTGAAAGTAAAAATCTTAGGTTTTCGTACTGCTTCATGTATTCTAGAATGGGTCTGGAAAAACTGGCACTCTAAAAATGTTGGGCACAGACCAGGAAAAAACTATAACCACAAAATCCACCAAGAAAAATCTATTTTCTTAGGCGAAGTACTAAGAGGGGTAGGCTAATGAGATAGTAAAGTTTTAGAAAATAACCATTCCACTCCAGCCAGACAACACAGAAAAAAATGACATTGATTAGCAAAGTCGAGTGGGTACCTAGAATTCCACAACTTGGGACTCTAAAAAGGTAACCCTTCCCACCAGTGTGTCAGTCAGTGGAGGCTGCATGGAGAGAGAGCAGAAGCCATTGACAGGGAACCTGAGCTTCATACAATATATCCCTCCCTCCCTCCCTTTCCCCAGCTTGTGATCAGTAAAACCTTTAGTGAGGAAAATGCTTCTGCCTAGCTAAGTAGCTCCTCCACCAGCATAGTGTCTGAGGAAGCCTTCTATAATAGGATGTTGTTGTTGTTGTTGTTAGGTGCCGTCGAGTCGGTATCTGACTCATAGCGACCCTCTGTACAACAGGGGAAGCACTATTGTCAGTGCTTCTCTGCTGTTCATAGGGTTTTCAATGGCAGATTGATTTTTGGGAGGGGGTTGCCAGGTCCTTCTCCCAAGCCTACAGCTTCTGGTGTTCCCAGGCGGTCTCCCATCCAGGTTCTAACCAGGCCCGACCCTGCTTAGCTTCCGATATCTGACGGGATCGGATGCCACCGAGCTACGGCTGCAGGCTATAATAGGATAGGATATTTAAATAAGACCAGAATCTCCTAATGTCATATCCTAAATAATCAAGTTTCAATAGAAAATCTCTCATACCAAAACTCAGAAAAGTCAAACCTTGAATTAGACAGTATATGCTGACAGTGAGATGACATGGATGTTAGAATAATCTGATAAGGGGCCAGCATGGTGGCACATGCTTATAATCCCAGTTACTTGGGAGGCAGAGGCAGGAGGATCATGAGTTCAAGGCCAGAAGCAGCCTGTGTAATTTAATGTGATCTTGTCTCAAGATGAAAAATTAAAAAGTAGGTAGGGGTGCAGCTCAATAGTAGACCTCTTGCAAATATATGTGAGGCTCTTGTGTTCTTCCCCCTAGTATCACAAAAAAAAAAAAAAGAGAGAGAGAGAAAGAGAAAGAATAATCTGATAAAGATTTTAAAGCAATCATGAAGATAGTGTTTTAATAGGCAGTTATGAATGTGATTGGAAAAAATGAGAAATCTCAACAAGTTTTAGCAAATAAATATAAAATATAAAGCAGAACCTGGAAATTTTAAAAGTGGAAAATGTAGTAACCCACAAGAAGACAAAATTTACCAGTATCTAGAGTGAAATAAAAGGTACAGAACCTACAGACATCATAAAGATAACAAAGGAATACCATAAATAACTACACAAGTAAATTTGACAACTTTGATATGGTCAACTCATTTTATAGAGAGCACAAGTTACATCTCACCCAATATAGTATAAATAATTTGAATAGTGCTGTCACTATTAGAGAAATTTAATTTATAATTTTAAAGTAAAAACAAGGCTAGAAGTCAGGTGTGGTGGTGTATGTCTATTATCTCAAGACTCAGGAGACTGAGGCAGGAGGATTACAAGTTCTAGTTGAGCCTGGCATCATAGCAAAACATCATCCAAAACCAGCCAAAAACCAAAATACCCACCAGACGAATTCATGGTATTCCTATAGCCTGTGCCAGAAAATCCAACATAAGGGAATAGTTCCTAATTCATTTATTGAAATACTCTTGATAACAAAACAAGACAAAGCACAAAAAATGAAAACTACAGCCCAGTATCCTGTATAAGTATACATATATAAAATCCTTAACAAAATATTAATAAATATAATTCACCAACATATAAATGGAGTTGGGCACTGCAAACAAATGGGCTTTATTCTAGGGATGCAAGATTGGCTTAATATTTGAAAATTTATCAGTGTACTCTGTCAACGTGACCAATATTCACAGGAATAATGAAAAAAATATATCGTTTGTTGCAGAAGCATTGGACAAAATTCATTGCGATTTGTGACTTAAACTTTTAGATAGCTAGAAAGACAAGAGAACTTCCATGACTGAATAAAAGATACCTACAGAAAATGAACAATTAATATACATACCAAAAGACTGGAAAGACTGATTGCTTTCCCCAACTGATAGGAAACAGAGTGGCAAGGATGTCCATTCCCGCCATGTTTATTCACCATAGAATTAGGAGTTTCATCTAGCTCAATAAGACAAGGACATGCGCATTGGAATGGGAAAAATCAAAGTCGTCTTTTTTGCCTATAATGTGTTCATTTTTTATAAAAAATACTATATAACCTACAAAAAGAACTTGTAGAACTGATGGATACAAGACCAATATACCAATATCAGTTGTATTTCTCTACACTAGTAATGAACTTGTGGAAACTTAAAAACAGAATGCTATTTCAAATCACTAAAAAAAACTTACATAAAGATCTAAACAGAACATAGTATGTGTATGCTGAGAACTATAACTTGATGATAAAAGAAATCAAAGATCTAACTAAATGGAAATATAGTATATTCATAAATTGAAAAACTCAGAGCATCTGTGTTCCTGAAATGGATATTTAAGTTTAACAAAATCCCTTTCAAAATCTTAGCAAAACTATTTGTAGGTTTAGACAAAATTATCGTGAAATTTATATGGAAAAGCAAAGGAACTAGAGTAGCCAAAACAATTTTGAAGAAAGAAAAAGTGGGAGGATTCACTCTATTCAATTTTAAAACTTACATAGCTAGAATTATCAAGACAATATGGCAATGACAGACAGACTGACTCATAGGCCAGTAGAACAGACTAGAAGCTCAGTCATAGCTCCACACAAGTAAGATCAGTTGTTGTTTGAGATGTTATTATATTTTGGATTTATATGTTTTTGATGTTGTTATATTGCCCAGGCTGTCCTGTATCTTAGGATCGTCCTGTCTCAGGCTCCCAAGTAGCTGAAATTACAGGGGCATGCCCTCATGCCTGGCTGCTAATTGGTTTTTGACAGATGTGCAAAAGATACTTAATGGAGAAAGGATGGCTTTTTCAGCAAGTGGGGCTGGCACAGTTGGATATTCCTAGGATATAAAATGAACCTTAACTAATCTTTGTACTTTATGTGAAAATTTCTCTGAAATAGATTACAGATATAAATGTAAATCCTACAACTATAAAATATCCACTTCCCTTTTTGCTCCTACAATTTAGTCTCTTAGTCCCTGGCAAGAACTAATCTGTTATCTGTTCTCCTTTGCTGTAATTCTGTCATTTCAAGAATGTTCTATAAATGAAATCATACACTGAGACATTTTGAAATTGACTTTTTAAAAAATTCAGCATAATGTCTTTAGAATCTATCCGAAATGTTGTATATATCACATTCCTTTTAATTGCTGAGTAGGATTCCTGAAGCAATCCTGAAACAATCAGCCAATGAAAACCCCATGAGGGTCACTATTAGCCAGATCCGATTTGATGGGACCTAACAACAGATTCCTTGGCATGTATGTACCACAGATGTCCCAGGGACATATCTGTTGGGGAAACCTCTTTTACTTCTCTTGAATCTATATTTATTTCAAAATAAAACATTTTATTTTGTAAAATAATGGATTTAAATCCAAGTATATTGGTTACTACATGAAACATAAAGTGAACTAAAACCCAGTAAATTTGAGTGTCAGACCAAATTTTAAAAAGTAATAATGTTAAAAAGATTTAAAATAGCCAAGTGCCACAGCTGATGCCTGTAATTCCATGTAATCCCAGCAACTCAGGTGGCTGAGGCAGCCTGTGCAATTTAGCAAGACCCTATCTCAAACAATACAAAGGAGGAGCTGTGGGGCAGCTTAGTAGAACACTTGGCTAGCCTGGGTGAGGTCCAAACCCCAGTACTGGGGGTTGGGGGGAAGATTGCAGACAAGGTAAAACTAAAGGAAGGAAAAAAATTGTTCTGATTGGCTTCTAAAGTATTCCCTCAAGGTCATGTGTTTAAATGCTTGGTCCCAGGTGGTAGTGCCATCTGTTGAAGCTGTGGAACTTTGGCAGGTTGGACCTAGCTTGTAGAAGTAGGTCACTGGAGATGGGACTTTGGAGGTTTTATGTGTGTCCCGGGTTCCATTTGGTTTCTCTGTGGACCTGATTGTGAAGTCCTCCACCACAGGCCCTGCCATCAGCTGCTCCACCGTGCCTGTCCACTAGTGCACACTAAAACCTGAGCTGTCAGCCAGAGTAAACCTCTCCCTTCTTTAGTTGGTCTGTCAGGTATTTTGCCACAGTGATGCTCAAGCTAACTAACTCAGGCATATTGTGTAAATATTAATGTAGATTTTTTTGTTCCTTTTTTGGGTGGGGGAAGTGATGCTCAGGATTGAACCCAGGACCTAATGCTTGCTAAACATGTACTATACTATAGAGCTACACCCCTACCCCCCAGTATAGATGGTTTTTTTTTTTCCGGTACTTGGGGTTTGAACCCAGGGCCTCACACATACTTTGCCAGTCTTCTACAACTGGACTGCTCTCTCAGACCATTTTTAATTTTTTATCTTGAGATAGGGTCTCACTAAGTTGCACAGGCTGCCTCTGGCCTTGAACCCACAACCCTCCTGCTCTGTCTTTTGGAGTTGGTATGATTACAGGCGTGCACCACCACACCTGGCCAGTATAGATAGATTTAAGGTAAAAAAAACTTTGTTGTTGTTAGTTATTAGGTGCCATCAAGTCGTATCTGACTCATAGCGACCCTCATAGGGTTTTCAATGGCTGATTGTTTCAGGATTGTCTCAGGAGTGGATTGCCATGTCCTTCTCCCATTTTTGCGGTGCTGGGAATTGAACCCAGGACCTCAGAGACTGTATAGCGGCTCTGTACCAACTAAGCTAAATCCCAGCCCCTTAAAAAAACTTTACAAGAGAAAAATTGGGTTGCTTCATACTGATAAAATATATACCATACATCCTCAAATCTAATCTGTGCCCAAATCTAATCCACACTCAGGTTTCAGCAATTCCTTAAATGGAAAATTTAAGTTAGTTAGTTCACAATTCTAATCTGTTCCTTTCCTTCAGTTGCTCCTTGATAGCATTCCAGTTATGAGCAATGGTGATGAGTGATGATGAATAATACGTAAATTATCATAATGATAATAACTAAAATAATAAATTATTGCATTGCATTTTTACAACATGTTCAGTGGTTCTGTAATTTTCTCCAAAACCAGCTCTTGACCACCATTATAATCTACATGGAATTCTAATCCACATCTAATATTTTCTCCCTTTAAAACTGTTGAAAGGATGCAGATTAGATCCAAGAATACACAATACTTCAGTAGGAAAATAAAACAGTTCTAGATTTTGTTGTTGTTGTTTTTGTTAGGTGCCTTCTAGTCGGGTCTGACTCATAGCAACCCTATGTACAACAAAATGAAACACTCCCTGACACTGTGCCATGTCTGGCACTATGTTAGTACTTCTCTGCTCTTCATAGGTTTTTCAGTAGCTAATTGTTTTTCAGGGTGGTTGTTTAGGGAGTGGGCTGCCAGGTTCTCCCATTTTTATGGTGCTGGGGATCGAACCCAAGGCCTCAGGGAGCACAGAGCAGCATTCTACCAACTTAGCTAAACCCTTTTATATACCTAATACTATGACTCTATGATATATAAAGCAAAAATAAATAAATAAATAAATAAAGACACAAGGAGGGAAAGATAAATTTTTATTCACGTTGTTTAACTTACAGCACAAGGAGACAAAACTGATATAAAACTTGTTCAGGTATCCATTTATCAGTTTCATATTTGCTCATCTGTGGTCATGTTTCTTTTTTCATCACTCATTTTGATTTTGTTGTGTGTCCTTTCACAAGCACCAAATATGTTTGTGTGTCTGTGTGTGTCTATATATACATAAACAAGTATGTGTGTATGTGTATACTTTGTATATATGTAAAATACAATATGCCAATCATTGTGGCTTATTGAGAATATTCAGGGATCATTGAACTTACCAGAAGTTCATCAGTCTTATTTTTAAATCTTTTAATTGTAAAATACACATACAATTTACCATTTGTGTACAAAATTTACAGTATTGTGCATCCAACATCACCACTACATAGTTTGAAAACATTCTCATGGCCTCAAAAAGAAATCCTTTGCCCATTCCTCCCACTCCAGTCCTTAAAAACCAGTCATCTATTTTTTTGTCTCTATGGTTTTTTCTGTTTGGATATTTCATATAAATGGAATCATAATATCTGTCTACTTAATGTAATGTCTTCAAAGTTCATCCGTGTTATAGCATGTGTCATTAATTTCTGAAGAATATTCCATTGTATGTGTATGCCACAGCTGGTTTATCCATTCATCAACAGATGTACCTTTGGGTTATTTCTACCATTTGACTATTGTGAATAGTGCTACTTTGAACATTCATATACAAATTTTTGTTCCAGTCTATTTCTTTTTTGTTCTAAATATCTGTCCATGACTGGAGTGTTTAACTTATTGAACACCTACCAAACTGTTCTACAGCAGTTTCATCATCTTGTATTCCTGCCAGTGGTATATGAGGAGTTTGATTTCTGTACATGCTAACCATTGCTTGTTATTTTCTTTTTCATTCTAACCATTCTAATGAATATGAAGTTGTACCTTGTGGTTTTGATTTCCATTTGCCCAATGGTTAATGACTGAACATTGTCTCATGTACTTGTTGTTGTTGTTGTTGTTGTTGTTGTTGTTGTTGTTGTTAGGTGCCATCAAGTAGAGTCTGACTCATAGCAAGCCTATGTACAAGAGAACAAAACACTACCTGACATTATGCCATGCCAGGCACTATAGTCATTGTTTCTCGGCTATTCATAGGGTTTTTGATGGCTGATTGTTTCAGGAGTGGGCTGCTGGGTACTTGAGCACTTGATATTTCCAGGTAATCTCCCATTCACGTACTAACCATGCCTCACCTGGCTTAGTTTCCAAGA
>VMDO01043142.1:0-10095 GCA_007922755.1 Pedetes capensis
CTCCACCTGGTGACCTACTTTCCCACTAGGCTACTTTTTCTTTATCTTTCAAAACTCAGCCTCAGCTGGGGATAACTCAATGGTAGAGTTCTTGCCTAGCAAGTGTGAGGCCCTGAGTTTGACCTTAAGCAAAAAACAAATAATAAGAAAACCAGAACAAAACCTCAATCCCAATACCACCATCTGCAGGAAGCCTTTCCTGATACCCTCAGTCTGGGCAAGATGTCTCCCTCCCAGCCCCTGTGGCCCCTGGTCATTTTCTGGTTGGTGACTG
Source organism: Pedetes capensis (assembly GCA_007922755.1). Lineage (NCBI taxonomy): Eukaryota > Metazoa > Chordata > Mammalia > Rodentia > Pedetidae > Pedetes > Pedetes capensis. The sequence continues at coordinate 275 of VMDO01043142.1, forward strand.
GCACAAAGGCCAGGCAGACACTGATGCACCCACAGTACCCAGTCTAGGGCCTTGCACAAGGAAGGGCTGGAAATCACCTGGTGGATGAAAGAGCAAAGGATGTGAATCTCGTTTTGACTGTGACAGAACACTCACTCTGCAGAGGCTGGCAGAGGGTCCACAGTGAATTCTCTGCTGTTGCCGGGGTGGTCATGCCCCAGAGAAGTGAATTGGGTTGGGCAATTCCCTCCTGTCCCTGTATGTACCTTCCTAGTCCCACAGCAAGTCTTCTAGCTCCAGGATGCTCTCTTGCCTCGTGGTACTCTGGCCTGAGCCCCTCAGAGTGACCTTCACAAAGCAAGTTAGGCTGAGGTCCCCCGCCAAGGAGACTGGGTGGAGTAACAGTAGTGCGAGCTAGAGTGTTTCTGAGTGTTGGACCAACCTGCTGTTGGAGATCCCTCCCACTGGCCTGAACTCAGACCCTTCCAGAAAGATTTGTTCAGCAAATACTCTCCACAACTGGAGGCCTGGGACAGAATGTTTCCCTCATGATTTGGTCTATAACAATGTAAATATTACAGAAATAGTTATTACACTGTATTGTTTAGGTAATAATGACAAGAAAAACATCTCTACATGTTAATACAAAAGCAAAATTTTTTTTTGGTCACTCCTTCAAACAAGAGGTTTCTGGTGTGTCTTCCAGGCATGTCTGTGAGGCCCCTGTTTCCTTTGTGGGATTAGGCCTCACCTCTGTGTCTTGTGTTGCTAGCTTCTTTACCAGGCAGTGGGCAGACAGGCCTGTTCCTGAGCCCAGGAGTGAAAATACCATTGCAAAGGGCCCCAAAACTCACTGAGGAAAATCTGGGAGTTGGCTTAAAAAGAATAGGCCAGCTCAGTTCACTCTCTTTGAGTCAAAACTGGTTTCTATGATCTAAGTGACCACAAAGCGGCCAGAACCTCTATTCCTAGAGAACGTTCTCCATCTCTGAGCTCCATGCCAGATGTTTCATTTTAATTATTGTTATCTTTTTACAATGCTGGGGGCTAAACTCAGGGCCTTATGAACACTGAGCAAGTGCTTTACCACTGACTATATCCCCAGCCCTTGGTTTTTTGAGACATGGTCTCACAATGTGGCCCAGGTTGGCCTTGAACCCATGATCCTCCTGCCTCAGTCTGCTTAGTGAACACCACAACCAGCTTGCACAGATATTTTAAATGGGTGGTTTTGCTTTAGTTTTCCCATTTGTGAAATAAAGACAGGGCTGAAAGCTTTCCATAGGCCTTACTGGACCCAGGACCTTGAGGGCCAATAGTGGAAGAGTCTAACATTCCCTGAGGCCTCGGGATTTGGCCATGCAGAACCACAAAACACCCACTCCCTGAGTTCACACCACTTTTGTTTATTTGTAAGAAGTAGGAACTCCCCTCCCCATTGTGACCCAGGTCCCACAAGTGGCCCTGAAGCTGCAGGGTGGCAAATATGTGCATACAGTAGACGGCACAGGAAGACATGGCTGTTCCCATCAGCACTACAGCTCCACTGACCAGCAGGAAATCTCTCTTCCTGGGGGCCCTTCTTGGAAATCCATCTTGTGTTCTCTGGCATGGGAAGACAACAGACAGGGAGTCAGCAAATCTCAGGGGTGGCAGAGAGAGAGGGGCAATGCTGTGGACAGGAACCTGGAGGGTTGGGAGCCCCAAAGTCTCTCTAGAATTCCCTCCAGCACAGTTCAGGAAGGCTCCTTCACATGAAGGGCCTCCCACAGGACCTAGTATGTGTGGACCCCAGGGTCAGAGCTCTGAGAACTTGGGGATGGGGACAAGGTGGGCGGGCTTGTGTCCCTTACCAAGGGCGACTGTGTTTCCTGTGGGTCTGAGCTGGCCATCCTTTGTGGAGCCATGAAAGCTGGCTCAGATAAAGCTAAGGTATCAACCTGTCACCCATTTCTAGTTCTAGAGCAGGTACAGAAGTAGGGTTCTGCAGAGCTCAGCTCCCAGACTTAGTTGCCTCCCCGCTCTGGCAGGGCTCAGTGGCCTGCTTGTGCTGAGTCACCTTTCGGCAAAGTAGGTCTTTTCCAGGATCTTCACTGTTTGTTTGCTACCATCTATTTCTGGTGGCTTCGAGAGTATACCATGGTAAACGTGGCCTGAGATACAAAGGGCAGGTGAGTGAGGGGAAAAGAGAAGGGGAGACACATGAAAGGGAGGGGCACTGCCTGTTCACAGGCAGAAGTGGTTTTGGAGGCTGCCCTGAGCCTTGGCCAAGGGTAGAGTACCGAGGATCCCACTGACGAGGCTGGAGAAGCGTTCAGTGTCACGTACAAGGAGCAGGACCCCCTTCCCTGGGCCATTCCAGGACAACAGGCCAATGGTTACTTTGCCTGGGTCACTGAGCAGCAGGAGTCCCGTCTCGTTTATGGTCATCTTCAGGCTACAAAGAAACCCAACACAGTGAGCAGGAAGGCAGAAACACCCACTTCAAGTCTCAGTAGGCAGAATGGGGAGTGGCCCGGGCTCCCCTCTTGTCCAAGAAGTCTCAGTGTGGCCTTGAGTAGAGTCCCTAAAATCTAGGCTTCAGTTGCCTCACTGGTAATGATTCCATGATCTCTCTCTCTCTCTCTCTCTTTTTTTTTTTCAGTACTAGGGGTTGCACCCAGAGCCGCATGCATGTTGGGCAAGTGCTCTACCTCTGAGCTACACTCTCAGCCCCCTGTTTATTTTTTATTTTGAGACAGGATCTTGCTAAGTTGCACAGGCTGCCCCTGGCCTCAAACCTGCATCCACCTCCAAGTCGCTGGGATTAAAGGCAAGTGCCATGGTGCCTGGGCTAAACTTGGTTTCTCATAAATTAGTTTTATATGATTTAGGGGTTGTGATTCTTAATCTTGGTTGTCACCTTGATTGAGTTGAGAACCCCTAGATTGGTAAAGCGCACTTCCAGGTGTGTCTGTGAGGGTGTTTCCAGAAACCGTTGGCATGTTTGATAGCAACGGAGAGGAGAAGACCTGTCCTGAATGTCATTAGCACTGTCTGAAAGGGTGGGGGCTCAAGACGGAATCAAAAGTACAAGGTGTAGCCTGCAGGCAGGCATGTTCTCCCTCACTCTCTGCTTCCTGCCTGCCCAAGGGGAGCTCCTCTGCTCCTTCACACACCATGCCCAGAAGCAATGAAGCCAAGTGCCAGTGGATTAAAATCTCTGAAACCATGGGCTAAAATAAATCTTTCCTCCCTTTTTTCCCTCAGGTACTTGTCACAACAACAAATACCCTAACACGGTACGTTAAGGATCATGTCCACGACCCCTGGTGGATGGTGTCTCCAGCTTCCCATGATTGTCATCAGGGCCTCCCTTTGCAGAGAGCACTGGCCTCTGGTGGGTGTGGGGGACGCTACCATCTGATGGCAAGTGCTCCCAAGAACTTCCTATCATTGGGTCCCACTTCCTCACGGCCCACTGACTCAGGGCTCTGATGATTAGCTCTAGTTATTAGTGAGGTAACTGGGACTCAGAAGAGCTAAGTGGCCTGTGCAGGGTCACACTGGATTAATTGCAGAGCTATCGCCAAACCACACTGTCTCTTGCATGGGATAGTGGCCTGGGTTAAGTCCAGGATGATTATTCAGTGCCTCCAAAGTCACAGGGGTCCAGGGCAGGGCTCTGTACCTCTGCCCCTCTTGGAAGTGCAGTCCACTGCAGTGTACACACATACAGCCACTGCATCCCCAGGTTTGTGGCCTCAGGCCACTGGTCAGCACTGTCAGCCAGTGCAGCCTCAGAGGTCATCTGTCTGGGACCCCAGCCTGGGTCTTACCCAGGTAACGTGGAGAATAGCTTCTTATTCCACCGGTATTCAGTTTTTCTTCTGTTCCGAGTCACTACCACATGTTCAGGAGATGCATGAATTTCTAGGTCAGGGGCCTTGAAGGTCACCATGATCTTGGAGAACCCAGTCTTCCCCTTCTCATACTTGCCAGTCACCTCAATTCCTGAGAAAGCCAGACCAGAGAGGTCAAAGCCAAGGCTGAGCACTGGCCTGAGCTCCATTTTCCCTGGAACCATTCTTCACTATCTCCTCAGGAGGGCCACCCCCTTTCCTCATCAACCCTGTTTTCCTCTGGTTTGGAGGGGCCCTCAAATCCTCAGGTGTGGCCACCCTCAGTGAGGCTTCTGAGAAGACAGCCCTTGTCTTGAGTACACAGACATCCATCGAGCCTGGCCCTGAGTGAGGTGCACAGTCGAGGTCAAGGGAAACATGGGAAGCCCCTGCCATGGGGAGCAGACACATAGGCCAGAGTGACAGAGAGGGGGACCACGTAGTCCTGGGGATGAGGGAGCTGTGGGTGGCCCTGATTCTTCGTCATGCGGAGCATCTCCGAGTGATGTGCGTCCCTAAGTCTGCCCGGCCACCTCAGATAAATGCATAAGGCTTTTCCAGGATTAGGGGTGAGGTCCAACAGGAGCACCTACTCTGGGTAGATGATTCGGGTGCCCCTCACCTTGGTTGGGGTCTATGAGCAGCTTCATGGACTCCTGAGAGTCCTTGATGTTCACACAGATCTTGTCCATGCTGGATTTAGGCAGCAGCAGGACAGCAGGAACCTGGGAGGGAGCTGAGACATCCAGTATATAGTTTGTGGGGCAGGTAGAGAAGTCAAGGGGGCAAGGATGGGGAGAGCTGGGAACTTACCTGGGGGCTGGGTTGTTACGGTGGTTTCTAAAAGAAGAAAGAAAAAGTCTGGGTTCAGGCAACCCTTGCTAGGGAGTAGGGGTGATGTGGGAAGCAGTAGCTAGTGGGTGTGGCCAGGATTTCCTCTCCACTTCATTGTGGAGAAGCCATGTGACAGGTTCACAGAGGCCCTGGGGCTCTCTCAGGGTTTCCCAGTTAGGGTAAGAAGATACTCCAAGGGCTCTGGCCTTGAGGACACCTTTGGTTTTTTGTTTTATGGGGGCAGTGCTGGGTATTAATCCAGGACCTTCCACATCCTAGGCAAGCGGTCTACCACAGAGCTACACCCGCAGCCCTGTACCTATGTCTCCTACTTCCACACCATGCAATATGTCTTGCCTGGGAGCCAAGGGAGAGGTGGGTATGAGTGCAGAACATTTAGAAACAGAGAGGAGAAGGCAGTCAGAACTCAGTGCCATCAGCAAGCCCTGCAGGCATCCCTGTCCACCCCCAGCTCTGTGTACTCTGCCCCCACATACACCTGCCCAAGAAGGGCCAGGAAGACCCCAGGGAGACATGTCCAGCCTGGCACTGCAACCACATGAGTCCATATTTGGGGAACAGAAATAGTGGTAGGGACCACAGTTGGCTCTAGGAATGGGGGAAGCCCTTCCTTCTAGAAGGTTCCATCATGAGGAATGGATCCTATGTAGTGATAACACAGGAAGTCCAAAGCCCTGCTCTGGGGAGGGGAAAGAGCTGCCTCAGGAGAGATGATGGCAATAGTGGTCCAAAGAGCCCCATGATGACCCTCTTGGCCAGTTCTTGCCCCTCTGGGGGCCCAGGGTTTCCTCAGGCCAAGGACTCTGAGGGAAGCTGCTTTGTCAAGGCTTGTGGTTTGGCAACCTGGGGAAAGTGGGTGAGCCGGGAGAGCGCAGGCCAAGAAGACAACACTGAGGTGGAAGTGAAGGTGAGGCTGGTGGAGGGCTGGGCAGCGAGGGCTGCTGCAGGCAATTCTGGGCTTCACCCCAGCGCCCAGCCCTTCCTCAGGACTGGATCCTAGATGGGCCGGGCCCACAGGCCCCACAGCAGCTTTCCCTGCCTGGCCTGTTCTCACCGTGCCCCATGGAGCAGGTTCAATAGCCAACACAAGGAAACAGAAGCCCTGTAAGGGTCAGAAAGGGGCAGCAAACCTGTTGGGGCTTTCCACGATGGCACTACGATGGTAGGATGAACAAGAGGAAGATCAAATGGTCCCATTTGTCCAGAACTCATAAGGGTTCCAGTATATCCGATCCCAAAACGTCTTGGGTGGTTGTCACGTCCTAGTTTAGAACAATTGACACATGATCTTCTCTCAGGCAGTGGCGCGCACACACACAGAGCCAGGACTTAGGGCCCTCATGTCAGAAGTGGGATATGGGGAGTGCAAGTGGCCCCTGTCCCCATACCTGGACACTCTGGGGAACCTGCCCCCAGCTGGGAGACAGACAGTGCTGGAGGTCCACCCACCCTGCGCAAGGCAGTGTCCTCAAACTACCTTGTGTACTGGATCATCCTCCGTGGGTAAAGTAAGGTTCTGCCTGGATGTCTCCTAATCAAACACACCTGAGTTTGAGTCTCAGGCCTGTTACCAGCCAGGTGAGCGAGGTGAGGTACCCCCATACACACACACACACACACACACACACACACACACACACACACACACAGCTAAGGGCAGAGCACAGTCTACGGCTGGGGCATAATTCTGTCAATCTCCCCTCCCCACCTCCCCTCCTCCTTCACCACCTGGTATTCTGGATCGTCCAACTCCTGGACCATGATGTATGGAAAGTTTGTGACCTGAAAGGCAGTGAGACTTGGGTTTACTCCTTGGACCTACCTTTCTGGGACCCCGGTTGGATGGGGACTGTGTCCCTAGTGCCCAGGACAGGGCCTGAGGGGTAGCCAGTGTGAATGAGTGGGTGACTAAATGCACAGCGTGCTTGGTCTGGCAGCACCACCTCCTGGGAGCTGGGCTGGGTGGGGCCCTCATCAGGCCAGCCTGTGAGCATATGAGGCCCTTACCTGGTGAGAAGACATTTCTCCATCTATTTTCTGAATAAAACATAGAGAGGGAGAGAAAAGGGGAGCGAGAGAGAGAGAGGGAGAGAGAGAGGGAGAGAGAGAGAGAGAGAGAAAGTGAGACAGACTTTCAGGGTGGTTGTCACCCATTAGGAGGGCTTATGTTTAACTTGCTTCCCAACCCCAGAACTACAGAGATGCATGCAGTGAATATGAGGGGCCAGGAGACCAGGCCTCAGTTTCTTCATCTGTGAAATGGGACCAGTCTCCCTGGGTTCCTGGGGAGTCTGTCTGGCAGGGTTAAGGTCTTGGTCAGAACACAGGGGAGCATGCTGAGCCGAAGCTCTTCTGCCAAGGAGGTTGGGATCCCAGCCCCACGCTCACCATCATCTTCCATTGGCTTCTCAGCAACTTGAGATTGTTCTTGGCCTTCAGGTTTGGTGACCAACATAGATGTGAGAGGAGTAACAAAGTTGTACTTGAGTGACAAGTTCAAAGCTTGGGTCTGGAGGGCCTCTAATTTGGCATCTGATGCTGAAACACTGTTGGTTGAGGACACCAAAGCTCAAGAGGTCCCTGGATGCCAGGACAGTCTCCCCGCCCTCAGCTCCTTCTGGTGGGGACTCCTTGGAAGAATGTGGAGCTCAGACACGACACCTCTCTCCACATCTAGGAGGTACCCCATGCCAGCTGTACCTGCCCCTCCAGCAAAAGGCTTGGGGAGTGCTGGCACAGGTGTGACCCACCCCAGTGGCCTGCATGGGTCAGGGCCACTCACCTCTGCTCCAGATATTGCTGGGTGGTCAGGTATGCCCAGAGTCTCTCCATGAAGTTGTGGAAGATGTACTTGGGGGTCTGAAACTCCTCCTCCTGCTGGGTCACGTTGGACTCCACTTGGAAGGTGATGTTCTGCATATGCTAGAAAGAGGGTTCCAGCCACGGCAGAAACAGTGAGGGCCTGGTGTTTACACCCTCCCTGCATTTCAGGGCTCTTCTGTGAGAACTCTGATTGCAGCTGGGGTGGGCTAGCACATTGACCAACCAACAGGGTTATGCTTCCTTTGAGTAGAGTGGCAATTAGGGAGGGAGTTTAGTGGTGCCAGAGTCTCAGTGGCAGAGCCTCTAAGACTAGGAAGGAGAGAAAAAGTGTTGCAACTGTCCAAGGGCAGCAAGGCAGGGGCATAGCCAGGAGCTTGGCTCAGCCAGCCCTTTGGGGGAAAGGGAAATGCAGATAGGAACTGAACTTCAGGTCAGTGTAGAAACAGCAGGAGTAATTTGCAAATGCAGTGAGCAGCAGAAAGGGTCCCCATGTACAGTGCCCTCTTGGCCAAAGATGGGGAAAAAGACAGCAAGGGAAGGGCCTTCCTCAGTAGTCACTGGAAGCACTGAGAATAGAGCTCAGGTGTCATAGGTGTCCAACAAGCCGTCCCTGCCCAAACTCGCCCCTCTGCTGGGCCTGGCCACTGTGGGACAATGATAGGACAGCATGTGCCCATGTTCTACAGGAGCTGGCTGCTTTCTTCCTGGGGTGGGGCTGGGTCATGGTCTCAGGCTGGCCCAGCCAGCACCTTCGGAAACAGGGGCTGAGGGAAGAGGAACTCCTGCCTTCTCTCACCACAGGTCTCCTCAGCAGCCAAGAGGCCCTTTGTAATGGGGATCATCAGGCCACACTGCTAGTACCAGGCTCTTTTGGCTCTCACCCAGGGCCTGCCTTCCCCACACTTTGCCACACACAGGCCACCTGCATGACTTTTCCCCATCCATATGTAGAGTTACTTATTTGATATTTTTCCTTAAATGAACTGTGAATAGACTAATACTTTTTACTTGGCCTTATTCCAAGCAATAATGTCTGTGAAACCTTAGGTCTGACTCATATTTTTCTGAACATACATTAAAATAAATGCTGTTTTTGTTACATGCTTTCAAGTCAGGTTCAACTAATACTGACCCTATGTACAACACAAGGAATCACTACCCAACATTGCCATGCACAGTATCTTTTTATATTTGAGCCCATTGTTGCAGACATTGTGTTTTTTTTTTTTTTTCTCATTTTCACTTATGCCACATCAGCAAAAGGAGGTCCCAGGGCCTTTATTCTATTCCTGTTGTTAAGGTTGACTGTACTTTGAGGAAGCAACTCTTCCCTAGTTGTTCCTTGAACACCTTCAAGCCTGGGGGACTCATTTTCCAGCACTGTGTTTGACAGTGCTTCTCTGCTATTCATAGGGTTTTCAATGGCTAATAAGTTCAGGGGGACTGGGCTTTAGGTCAGACTTTAGCTCAGAGTGCTGCTCTGCACACTGTGAGGTGCTAGGTTCGATCTCCAACCCTGCAAAAATCGGAGAAGGATGTAGCAGCCCACCCCTGAAACAATCCGTAAATAATCAGCCATCAAAAAACTTATGAGGATCACTATGAGTTGGACCCCACTCAACAGCACCTAACAACAGCAATTATTTCAGGAGTGGGCTGCTGGGTCCTTCTCCCTAGTGTGTCTTAGTCTGGAAGATCAGATGAAACCTGTCCACCATAGTTGTCCCTGCTGGTATCTGAAATACTAGCGGCATAGCTTTCAGCATCACAGCAACATGCAAGCCCCCACAACACGACAAGCTGACAGACATAACTACAAAAATAAAGACATGTCTGCCCATGAATTACCCCATGACACACTGGGTTCTAGGTTAATATCAGCTGATGATATGTATGGAGGGCTTACGCTGGGCCAGACACTAATTGCACAGTGACTTACTGAAGTGGTCATGTTAGTCCTGTTTTACATAGGAGGAAACTGAGGCCCAAGGAGGTTAAGGGACTTCTCCATATCTCACCTCTGGGAGGTGGCAGAGCTGGGTTTGAAGGCAGGTGGCTGGCCACACAATCTGCATGAACTGTCATGATACTTGGCTATTTCTCTAGAGATGAGGCCCTTGGCCCCCCACACCTGCTGGTATTCTCCACAGACATGCTGCTCCCCTGTCACACAAGCCTGGAACAGCCTTCCTTCTCATCTGGGCTCTGCCTGCCTCCTGTATTTCCCTTGGTCAAGGCAAGCAGCCTCCAGGAGGCCCACCCTGATCTGCCACCAGGCTGGGG
>VMDO01043143.1:0-10097 GCA_007922755.1 Pedetes capensis
TAACTGGCTCCACCTGGCAGTTATGTCCGTTTGCCCCCTGTACCTGCCAGCTGTGTGCCCCGATTGGCTGAATCCCACCATGTGACCCCTCCAGGACCCTATAAAAGCAGGGCTCCTGGACCCCTATTCACCCTCAGTTCCCTCAGTCCCTCCTGTAGCACCACCGATCCTGACCTCACTGACCATCACCTGGACCAGCGCTCCCTACTCCTGCGAGACTGTCTAGCAAGCCGGCGAGTTCAAGCCCAGGGGCCCCAAAGAGCCGAAGGCACCTAGCAAGCCACGAAGAGCCTCCCAACTCCTCCCATCCTTGGGAAGGAGGGAGGTAAAGAAGGCGAGCCGCGAGAGTCAAGACCATCGGACCTCAACTGAACACCAGCGGCCGTGGCTGTGCCTTTAAGGCTGAGCTGTACCAGCACTTAGCCTGCAGCATTCTATGCTGCAGGCATAGGGCCAGCACTTAAAGGGGTAGAGCCTTGCTCTGTAGGGGCTGCCTGCTCCTTGCTCTCCATAAGGGGAGCACCCTAATAAACCTTCCCTGTCCTTTTCCAACCACCTGAAGGTCTCCCGAGGTCCTTCTTCCCGACACCGGTCACGTGTTATGTTGTGGGTTTGGCCCTAACTTTAGCCGGGCTAGAGCCAAAACCTCAACATATGATGTTCACAAAATGATAAAGTCACCCAAGGACTCATTTCTCAGAATGTATCCCCATAGTTAAATAATGCATTAGTATATTTTCATGTATTCAAATTAAGAAAAAAAACTTTTATTATATGGCTTCTGAATTCTCAGCCAGAAAGGGCTTCTGCACACGACGATTACAAAGAAATTCTATGATTTCCTAGGGTGTACTTATGGTTTCCCTTTTCTACATTTAAATTTTTGACTCATTTATAATTTATTCTGGTTTGCAATGTGAGATATAGATCCAACTTCTATTTTTCTGCTGGTGCTATGCAGTTATCCACCATCATTTGTTGAATAGTCTATCTTTTCCCCACTGATGTGAGATGTCACCTTTATTATATATACGAAAACCTTTCAAACAATATAAAAATATATGACAGCTGGAAGAGTGTGTAAAAATAGACTGTGAAAACATTGAACCCTAATGGTTTTATTTTGGGTGGGAGAAGTACTTTAACAACTTTCTTGGTTTTTTTCATGGTTACTAGACTGTTGATCTACAGTCATACCACCCTTGTATCTGATCTCATCGAATCTCAGAAACTAAGCAGGGTCAAGCCTGGTTAGTCTTTGGATGGGAGACCAGCTGGGAATACTGGGTGCTGTAGCCTTGAGAGAAAGACCTGGCAGCCCACTCCAGAAACAAACAGCCATCAAAACCCTTATGAATAACAAGAGAAGCACTGACAATAGGGCCAAGTATGGCACAGTGTTGGGGAGTGTTTCCTTCTGTTGTACATAGACTTGATATGAGTCAGACCCAACTTGATGGCACCTAACAACAATAACTATTCTGTTTAAATTTACTATATTGTCTGAAATTAACATTAGCCATCTGTATTTTTTCAGAAGATCACCCATCTCATCTAAATTATCCAATATTTTTAAAGGGAGTTATATAAAGCACTTTCTTAGAATTTAAAAAAAGGGCCGGCTGTTGTGTCACATACCTATAATCCCAGCCTCTCTGGAGGCTGAAGCGGTAGGATCACAAGTTTGAGGCCAGAGGCAGCCTGTATAAATCAATGAGACTTTGACTCAAATAAAAAGTAAAAAATGGTCTAGGGGTACAGCTCAGTGTTAGAGCACTTTCAAAGCATGTGTAAAGCTCTGGGTTCAACCTTCCAGTACCACAAATAAATAAATAAACAAGCAAACAAACAAAAATAAAAAGTAAAAAAATTTACTTACTAACATTATACTTTTTTTTGTCATTTATGACTTAATGTTTTTATGCTTTACCTTTATATTCTTGATCAGGTTTATCTACTTTATTTTTTCTTCTAATAATATGTTATTGTTTATGTGTCTTTTTCTTTTTTGGAGTATGGGGGAATTGGACCCAGGGCCTCACACATACTTTGCAAGTGCTCTACCACTGGGCTACACTCTCAGCACATTTTTTATTTTTTATCTTGAGACAGGGTCTCGCTAAGTTACACAGGCTGCCTCTGGCCTCAAATTCACAATCCTCCTGCCTCTACCTTCTGAGTCGCTGGGATTACAGGCATGAACCACTGAGCTTGGATCTTATATGTAAAGGCTTTGTGTGTGTGTGTGTGTAAAACATTTAGTTTATTGCTCTTTTGAGGGAATCTGATTAATCACCACTATACTGCAACTGAGCCATTAATCTTATAGCTTCATCAACATTAAATGGTTCATTGTCATGATGCTGCTGAGGAAGCAGATATTTTTACAAAGGTTCAACAGAAAGTCCTCTTGAAAAGTGTGCAAGTTCCTTCTGTATGTTTACAAAAGCTTCACTCATTCTCTATTATTTTTTTCATCATTCATAATGTTTATCCTCTTAGGATTAGTGGCAACTGGTTTTGTTTTGGTTTTGGCCTTACAATTATTTTTGGCTACCTATGTGAAATACATTCCTGGACTTCTGCCCTCTTAATTTGTTCTTGACCACTGTCTTTGCTACTAGTGTGCAGCTGTTGAGGCGCCAGGTGGTGTCACCTGCACGCACATAACCCAGGAAGTTCTGGGGACAGAAATCCAGTTAAGTTCATTCTTGCAAGCTGTAGTTCTACCCTATATGTCAAGTCTCAGAGGTTTTTTTTTTTTTTTTTTTTGCAGTACTGGGTGGTTAAGCCTAGGCCCTTGTGCATGCTAACCAAATGATTTACCACTGAACTGCATCCCTACCCTCTGTTTTTCTTTTGAGACAGAGTCTCACTAAGTTTCACAAGCTGCCTCTGGCCTCAAACTCATGACCCTCCTGCCTCAGCCTCCCAAGTCACTGGGATTACAGACATGTGCCATGGCTTGTGGATGATGTTTTTAATTTATAGTTCATTAACTTATGGATTTTTTGGCGAGACATGGTAGTGTAACCTGTAATACTAGCACTCAGGAGGCTGAGGCAGAAGGATTGCCATTAATTTGGGGAAGCCTGGGCAACACAGCAAGTTGGAGGCCAGCCAGGGCTACATAGGAAGACCTGTGTCAAGAAACAAAAATAAAACAAAGAAACAAAAAGTGTGGAATTTTTTGAGACATGGTATCACTATGTGTGTAGCTCCGGTCCACCTTAAACTTGTAATTCTCCTGCCTCAGCCTCCTAAATGCTGGGATTATAGGCATGTACCACCATGCCCAGCTTTTTAATCATTATTGATTTCTTCCTTCAGTTTCCTTTAGGTTTATTCTTCTTTTTCTAGCTCAGTGACTTGAAAGCTCAATTTATTTACTTTTTTAAACTGACAAGTGATAATCATATACATTTACTTTTTTGGTACTAGATTCATTCAGATACATCATCTGTACTTTATACCTGTTTATGTTACTTAAATGTTACAAAGAAATGATATTACTTATGTAAAAAACAGAGAATGAGAGAAAGATTAGAAAAGGAAAACATTTCAAAAATCAAAATATCTGACTGGGTCAGAATTAGAGTGAAGTGAAAGGTACTCTCACTGAGAGCAAAATTTAACAAGCTGCCAAAAATGTCAGGGATCAAGGCAATATTTTATACAGTATTTTAGAATATCAAGTTGGAAATCTATAGCCTATAGACTAGCCAGGCTGGGATTTAGCTCAGTTGGTAGAGCGCTGCGCTGCAGTCTCTGAGGTCCCCAGTTCAATTCCCAGTGAAGCAAAGTGGGAGAAGGACCTGGCAATCCACTCCCGAGGCAATCCCGAAACAATCAGCCATTGAAAACCCTATGAGGATCGCTATGAGTCGGACTCTGCCTCCACAGCAGGGGCTGGGATTTAGCTCAGTTGGTAGAGTGCCGCTCTGCAGTCTCTGAGGTCCCGAGTTTGATTCCCAGCACCACAAAAATGGGAGAAGGATGTGGCAACCCACTCCCAAGGCAATCCCGAAACAATCTGCCATTGAAAACCCTATGAGGGTCACTATGAGTTGGACATGACTTGACGGCACCTAACAACAACAACAACAGACCAGTCATCTGTTTTTTAAAATAAAGTTTTACTGGATCCAACACCAAGATCAAGATAATGCAGTAACGCAAGATTCAGCAAGTACAGCGGCAGATTCCCACATTTTACAAATGGATTAATACATAATAATTGTACATATTTATAGAATACAGTGGATATTTCAATGCTTGTATATAATGTGTATTGAACAAAGAAGGTATGATGATTAGTCCTGGTTGTCAACATGTCTGGACTAAGAAACGCCCAGGTTAGTAAAGCACACCTCTGGGTATGTCTATCAATACATTTCCAGAGACAATTAGATCATGAGGGCTCTGACCTAACTGATGAATTAATCGCTTGATGGATTCATAATATGGCGGCATCATTGAGAGGTGGTAAAAATTAGAAGGTAGTGCCGTCGGCCCCCACATATCTGTTAGTTTGCTGTACTGTGGGTGTTTGCATTTTGCTGTGGTGCTGAAAGCTTTGCTACTGGTATTACAAATATCAGCAGAGTCACCCATGGTAGACAGGTTTGAGCTGAGCTTCCAGACTAAGACAGACTAGGGAGAGGACATGGCTGTTCTAATCCAAAACAATTCACCACTGAAAACCCTATGAATAGCTAAGGAACACTGTCAGGTACAGTTCTGGAAAATGAGCTCCCCAGATTGGGAGGCACTCAACCTGGGGAAGAGTTGCCTCCTCAAAGTAGAGTCTACCCTAATGACAGAAATGGAGTACAGTCCCAGGGACCTTCATTTGCTGATGTGGCATGACTCAAAATGAGGAAGAACTGTAAAAATCCATTAATAACTAGACTGTGGAATGTATATACTATGAAACTAGCAAAATTAGAAATCATCAACAAGGAAAAGGAGTGCATAAATATCAACATTCTTGGCATCAGTGAACTAAAATGGACAAGCATGGGCCATTTTGAATCAGAGAATCAGATGGTCTGCTATGCAGGGAATGACAGATTAAAGAGAAATGGGGTTGCATTCATCATCAAAAACGATATCTCAAGCTATGTCCTGAAGTACAATGCTGTCAGTGATAGAAATAATATCCATATTCCTACAAGGAAGGCCAGTTAATATGATTATTATTCAAATTTATGCACCCAGCCCTAAGGCCACAAATGAAGATAGGGAAGAATTTACTAGCTCCTGCAATCTGAAATAGATCAAACATGCAATCAGGATGTACTGATAATTACTGGTGACTGGAATGCAGAAGTTGGAAATAAAGAAGAAGGCTCAGTAGGCAGAAAATATGGCCGTGGTGACAGATATGATGCTGGAGATTGCATGACAGAATTTTGTCAAACCAATGACCTTTTCATTGCAGATACATTTTTTTTACCAATATAAGCAGTGACTATACACATGGAAGTCACTAGATGGAACAGACAGGAACCAAAATGACTATATGTATGGAAAAAGGTGATGGAAAAGCTCCATATCAAATGTCAGAACAAGACCAGGTTCTGATTGTGGATCAGACCATCAACTGCTCATATATAGGTTCAAACTGAAAGTGAAAAAATTAAAACAAGTGTACAAGAGTGAAGGTATGATCTTGAGTACTCCCCATCTGAGTTCAGAGACCACCTCAAGAATAGATTTGATGTGTTAAACACTAATGACTGAAAACCAGATGAGTTGTGGCAGGACATCAAAGATGTCATTCATGAAAAAAGCAAAACGTTATTAAAAAGACAGGAAAAAAGGAAATGACCAAATTATATGTCAAAAGACACTCTGAAACTTGCCATTGAACATCAAGCAGCTTAAATAAAAGGAGGACATAAGAAAGTTAAGGAATTAAGCAGATTTCAAAGGGCAGCTGAAGGAGACAATATCAAATATTATAATGAAATGTACAAAGAGCTGGAGACAGAAAACCAAAGGGGAAGAACATGTTCTGTGTTTCTCAAGTTTAAGAAATTGAAGAAAAAATTCAAGCCTCAAGTGGTAATAGTGAAGGATTCTACAGGGAAAATATTAAATGACCAAGGAAATATCAAAAGAAGATGGAAGGAATATATAGTCATGATACCAAAAAGAATTGGTGGATGACCAATCATTTCAAGAGGTTGCATGTGATTGGGAACCAATGGTATTGAAGGATGAAGTTGAAGATTCCTTGAAGGAACTGACAAAACACAAGACTTCAGGAATTGATGGAATGCCAATAGAGATGTTTCAACAAACAGATACAGCACTGGAGGTGCTAACATGTTTATGCCAAGAGATCTGTAAAACAGCTATCTGGCCAACTGACTGGAAGGGATCCGTATTTGTGCCTATTCCCAAGAAAGGGGATCCAACTGAATGTGGAAACTATTGAACGATATCATTAATATAACATGCAAGCAAAATTTTGCTAAAGATCATTCAAAAGTGACTGCAGTAGGGAACTGCCAGAAAATCAAGCCAGATTGAGAAGAGGGTGTGGAACCAGGGACATCACTGCTGATATCAGGTGGATATTAGCCGAAAGCAGAGAATACCACAAAAATACCTATGTTTTATCAACTACGCAAAGGCATTTGACTGTGTATATCATAATAAATTATAGAAAACACTGCAAAGAATGGGAAGACCACAGAAATCTGTACAGGGAATAGGAGGTACTCTTTCGAACAGACCAAGGAAACACTGCCTGGTTTAAAGTCCAGAAAGGTGTGCATCAGGGCTATATCCTTTTACCACACCTTTTCAATCTCTATGCTGAACAAATAATCTGAGAAGCTGGACTTTATGAAGAAGAATGTGGCATCATGATTGCATTATGCAGATGACCCAACTCTGCTTGCTGAAAGTGAAGAGGATTTGAAACATTTACTGATAAAGATCAAAAAACACAGCCTTCAGTATGGATTGTGCCTCAACATCAACAAAACAAAAATCTTTACAACTGGGTTCATAAGCAACTTCATGATAAATGGAGAAAAGATTGAGGTTGTCCACGATTTTGATTTATTTGGTTCTATAATCAACACCCATGGAAGCAGCAGTCAAGAAATTAAAAGACGCACTGCATTGGGAGAAGCTCTTGCAAAAGGCCTCTTTAAACTGGGCACAGTGGCGCGTGCCTGTAATTCCAGTGGCTTGGGAGGTGGAGGCAGGAGGATTGCAAGTTTAAGACCAGAGGCAGACTGCATAACTTAGGGAGACCCTGTCTCAAAAGGTAAAAAAATAGGCTGCGGGTGCATCTCAGTGGTCCAGCACTTGCAAAGCATGCAAGCATGAGGCCCTGGGTTCAAACCCCCAGTACCACAAAAAAAAAAGACTTCTTTAAAGTATTGATAAGTAAAGATGTCACATCGAAGACAAAGGTGCTCCTGGACTCATGATATTTCTATCGCATCATATGGTTGTGAAAGCTGGACATTGAACAAGGGAGTCAGAGAAGAATTGATGCTTTTAAATTATGGTGCTGGAGATAAATATTGAATATACCATGGACTGCCAAAAGAGCCAACATATCCATCCTAGAAGTGTAACCAGAGTATTCCTTGGAAGCAAGGATGGTTATACTACATCTTAAGTATCTAGGACATATAGTCAGGAGGGATCAATCCCTGGAGAAGGATATCATATTTGGGAGAGCGACAGGTCAACAAAAAACAGGAAAACCCTCAATTAGATGGATTGGCACAGTGTCTACAAGAATGGGCTTAAACATAAATAAGATCGTGTGCACAAAACTGGGGAATGTTTCATTCTGTTGTACATAGGGTGACTATGAGTTGGACCTGACTCGATGGTACCTAATAACAACAGTACCTTTCAAGAAAGTTGATCACTGGGGGCATATCCCTGTGGCTATATCTTGCCCTGGCTTTTTCCTGTAACCGCTTTTCTCTGCTTCTTGGCCTGCCATGACGTGGACTGCTCTGCTCCACCACGCCCTCCCTGTCATGATGAGCTAAGACCTCAGAAACCAAGAACCAAAATAAATAATTCCTCCCTTTAAGTTGTTCTCATGTATTTTAGTCATAGCAAGGTGAAAAGTACTAAACATCAGGGTAATTAATATTTCAAACTCCTTATCATTACTTTGTGTTCGGGGCCTTTGAGTTCTTGTCTTCTAGTTATCCATACAACATATAATAGGTTATTGTGGACTACAGTCCCCCCACTGCTGTAGAACAACTAGAACTTATTAATTCCAGCTAACTGTGTTTGGGTCCCTATTGTCCAACTTCCCACTACTGCCCCTCACCCTCACCCTTCCCAGCATGTATGCACAGCAAAAGCAACCAACAAAATGAAAGAACAATCTACAGAATGGGAGAAAATATCTCCAAACTATTTACCTGACAAAAGATTATTATGTAGAATATATACAGAACTTAAGAAACTCAAGAACAAAAAAAGTCTCCTTAAAATGGACAAATCAACCAGGTGCCATAGTATACATTATAATCCCAGTGACTTGGAAGGCAGAGGCAAGAGGATCAAGAGTTCAAAGCCAGGGGCAGTCTTCACTACTTAGACCCTGTCTCCAAATATAAAAAGAGGCTAGGGGTGCTGCAAAGTGGTAGAGCACTTACCTAGCATGTCCTAGAACCTGGGTTCAACCCCCATGTGCTGGAAAAATAAAATAAGAAAAAAATAAAATCAAGAAACAACATGAACAGATACTTCTCAAAAGGAGAAATTCAAATGGCCAATGAATTTATGAAAAAATTCTTAGCATCATAAGCTGTCATGGAAACAAGACAAAATCATAATGAAAAATAAAATAGTTTTAATAAATAAAAAATGTACGACAGGTGTGGTGGCACACGCCCGTAATCCCAGCGACTCTGGAGGCGGAAGCAGGAGGATCACAAGTTCGACACCAGAGCAGTCTGCGTAATTTAGCAAGACCCCGTCTCAAAAAAGTGAAAACATGGGCTGGGGGTGCAGCTCAGTGGTACAGTACTTACAGAGCATGCAAGTGCGAGGCTCTGGGTTCAACCCCCAGTACTGCAAAATAATAATAATAATACTAATAATAAATTTAAAATAAAAAAATTAAAACTCTTTAAAAACCCACAATGAGATGTCATTTCACCCCGGTTGGAATGGTTATTATCAAAAAGACAAAAAAGTAACATGCTGGTAAGAACATGGACAAAAGGAAACTCATAACCACTGTTGGTAAGAGTGTAAATTAGTGCAGCCACTATGGAACACAGTATGGAGATTCTTCAAAAAACTAAAAATAGATTTTCCTTATGATGCAGCTATCCTACTACTGGGTATATATCTAAAGGAAATTAAATCAGCATATCAAAGAGATACCTGCACACATTTATTACTATACCATTCATAACAGTCAAAATATGGAATCAACCAAGATTATCTATGAATAGATGAAGAAGAAAATGCACATAATTGAATTATTCAGCCATAAAAAAGAATGATAGCCTATTTGTAGCAAAATGAAACCAGACGACATTGTCAAGTGAAATAAGTCAGACCAAGGAAGGCAAATATATTCTATCATTTGTGAAATCTTTTAAAAAGTTAATCAGATCTCACCTTTTAATAATTTTTAATATTTTTTCATTATAATTTAGAGGGTTAATTTTGATTTTTTAAATGCTACATTAAAAATTTACCTTGATCACTGAAAGGTTTGGTTCTTCATTAAAAAAAATTTTTTTAAGAAAGAGTCTCACGTGTTGTATGAAAGGAGAGAAGGTTAGCACTCCCCTTGACAAGGATGGAAGAGGCCCTCGGGCCTGACAACACGCATACGGTTAAGGCATTGCCACCTACTTTGTGGCATCTAACCACTGTTTTTGAAACAAAGACCACTACAAGAAAAGTTTCTATCTTAAACAGAAAGGGAACCCAAGGACATATAGAAAAATACTATATAGTAAAAGATAGAGAAGACTTGGATGGGAAACTTAGATAGGAAGGGGGGAGGGGGGAAACATAGAGGAGCGTAAGGGGTAACCTATATGAATAATGCTTATCAAATTGCATATATGAAAATT
>VMDO01043144.1:0-10098 GCA_007922755.1 Pedetes capensis
TCACTTGATCACTTGCAAAAACATTCGTGGGTTCACCCTCCCAGGACTTCAAAAAAAAAAAAAAAAAAAAAGAAAAAAGAAGAAAAATAAAAAGAAAAAAAGGCCCTGATTCAATGTGGCAGAAATGGGCTCATCAAGGAATGGTCTGGGGACATGAGGACATCTGTTTATTAATAATGCAGAGTCCACGTCCCTCCCACACCTATGGACCTCTGTGTATGCAGCTCCAGGTGTCTTTTTTTCCTTTATTTTCTCCACGTGTGTCTTAACAAGCGTCCGTGGATTATTTTTATGCACAATGAAGGCTCAGGATTGCTGGGTTAGGAGGTGCTAATGGCTTAACACAGTGATTCTCAACCTGTTGGCGGCCCCTACACCATGCTCATGTGTAACACACACCATCGAGAGCATCTCTCAATATTTAGCAGTTCTCAGCTGGGAAAGTGAGTGCCTGACAGGAGTTGGGGGTGGTGGGGGAGTTTCTAGAGGAGTTTGGCAAAGCCACAGCAGGGTGTCTTATACAACCCACCTTGGCTATCATGGCCTTTTTCCCGGCTGAGAACCAGTTAATGCCTTCCCTTTGAGTAGGTGACATGCATTTTTGAGGAGGTGGCCTCTACGCAGCACTTGGCTGGATGCCCTTGTTGATCCATCTGGCTAGTGTCTATGGGCCTGAGGAGGAAGGGCACTCCCTGACCCCAGCCTACTGTGCACCCCTAGTTTGTCCACCTTTTCCTGATTATTGGAGGAACTCTTGTTGGGCTGTGCTGCTAGAACCTTCTCTGCATTAATAGGCATTTTTAACTCAAAGGAGAGGCCGATGGAGGAATTTCCAACCCTATTGCTGGTTGGTGGAGAGATGCCTTCCAAGGGCTCTTGTCCATTTATTTATTCATGAATCCACCTTTCAACAAATGTTTTCCAAGTGCCTCCTCTGTGCCAGGCCCCATGCTGCGGTCTGCAGGGGGCCTGGGGATGAAGAAAGCCCCCATTTTCTTTAGATTCTAGATGACAGAGGGTAAATCAGGATGGGGTGTTGGAGACATATACATCGTGGCTTCGGTGCAGGAAGCGGGGCGGGGGGGCACCGATGTGAGTCAATTTAGCATTTGCAATATAGTTTGTGTCTGCTGTGGGGCAAACTTGATGTGCTAAGCGATATTAAAAATGCAGCTATTTCTGATAATTTATTATGCACATTCTCATAAACACATTACACTGGTCACAGTACATTTACGAGCACTAGGCCTAGCAGTGGGGACAAGTTAACACTTACCTAATGATGTTCTGCAGATGTCAGGAGCCTCAACGATGGGATAAATGGGCCAAAGAGGGCCTTGTCTTCTTTTTCTCCTGGGTCACCTGCAGACCATAGGTCTGGGAGGCCCTGCCCTCACCTACCCTCCAGAACCTGAAACCTGGACAGATGGAGAGCCTGGCCTGAGTCCCATGAGACAGACCTGGAACTCACAGCCTAGTCTCCTGATGCCTGGCTCCCACATACCCTGGCTGCAAGGACCAGGCTGTGAGGTTCCAGGGAACCTCGGAAATGACCTCTGGTGGGAAGAGGGGTGTCGCCTGAGGTTTACATGATAGCACAGCTGAGCCATCAGTGCCTTGGGATTGGGAGCCATTGGAGCTCAGGGTCTTGGTTTGAGTGGTCGTCAGGACTGGGGTGAATATTGAAACATTATGAATGGGTTAGAATGGCAGGAAGTTGGGGCTGGGGGTGTGGCTCAGCAGTAGACCGCTTGCCTAGCTTGTGCAAAGCCTTGATCCTCAGAATTGCAAAGGAGAGAGAAAAAAATGAAAGAAAGAAAGAAAGAATGAAAGAATGAAGGAAAATAAAAAAACTCTAACAATTTTGAAATCCAAGGCGAATGGCTTTGAATTAATGATGCAATTCAAAGGTATTAACAATGCAAGTGGTAGTTTCCAATTATAACTTGTTCCACTTCTTAGTTTTAAAATGTTTCAGTAATACCAAAAAGGCCTAGAGTATGATGTACAGCATGTCTGTATCCATTATCCACCTTAAAAATAAATCATTCCTGTTTCTCACAAAGATAAGCATAGGAGCCAGGTGTGGTGGTGTGCACCTGTAGGCCCTGCTATTCAGGAGGCTGAGGACAGCAAGTTCACTGGGACTCATGAGTTCAAGACCAGCCTGGACAACAAAGTGAGCTCTTGCCTCAAAAGGGGGGGGGGGGAAGCTAAAAATAGAGCTATGCTATGATCCAGGATTTCCACTTCTATAAATCTAAAAGGATTAAAAGCAAGGACTCAGACAGATCAGTTTAGTACATCAGTGCTCATATCAACATTATTCCCAACAGCCAAAAGATGGATACAACCCATTTCTATCAACAGATGAATGGTACATGAAATATGGTACATAGCCAAATATTACCTAGCTATAAAAATGGAGTTCTGATATAGGATATGACATGGATGAAACTTGAAACACATTAAGTGAAATAAGGCAAAAATGCACAAATATTTATTAAATGATTCTGCTTATATGAAATAGATAGGATAGGTCAATTTATGGAGAAAGAAAATAGATTAGAGGTTCCCAAGCCTGGTGAGAGGGGGGGATGGGGAGTTATTGTTTAATGGGTTCAGAGTTTTTGGGGTGATGAAGAAAAACATTTCATAAATAATGGTGATAGTTGGACAATGTTATGAATGTAATTCATGTCACTGAATTGTACACTTAAAAATGATTAAAATTGTTGGGTACAGTGGCACACACCTATAATCCCAGCGACTCAGGAGGTGGAGGTAGGAGGATCCCAAATTTAATGCTAGAGGCAGCCTATGTAACTTAATGAGACCCTGTTTCAAGATAAAAAATAAAAATGAGGCTAGGGGAGCAGCCACTGTAGAGCACTGGCAAAGTATGTGTGAGGCCCTGGGTCTAGCTCCCCAGTACTGGAAAAAAAAAAAATTGGAGAACTGGAGTGTAGCTTAGTGGTTAGAGTGCTTTCCTAGTATGTGCAACGCTCTTAGTTAAATCCCCAGCACCCCATAAAATGATTAAAATGGAAAATTTTCTTATCTATATCTTACCATGATTTTTTTAAAATTACAAATGTTTTTGAAATCCCCTGATGCAATATTCTTCCTCTGTCTCACTGCTTTCTCCAGAGGCAAGGACTATCTTGGATTTGGTAATTGCCATTCCATGCATTCTTTTTACATTTATTATGTAGGTATGTGCCCACAAACAACATATGGTATTGTCTTTCACACTTTAAAATTTTATATAAATGATATTATATTGTACATATTCTCATCCAACTTATTTTTTGAATCATCATTGTTTGAGAGATCCATGCCCACCAATACAGGTAGCTATAATTTGTTTTCATTATACTATTCCACTATGTGAATACACCATAATTTATTTCTATTTTTCTGTTTTTGGCCATTTAGGAAGCTGCCTTGAAAGAACTGGTGAAACACAAGGCTCCAGGAATTGATGGGATACCAACAGAGATGGTTCAACGAACAGATGCAGCACTGGAGGTGTTAACATGTTTATGCCAACAGATTTGGAAAACAGCTACCTGCCCAACTGACTGGACGAGATCCAAATCTGTGCCTATTCCCAAAAAAGGGGATCCAACTGAATGTGGAAACTATCGGACAATATCATTAATATCACACACATGCAAAATTTTACTAAAGATCATCCAAAAGTGACGGCAGCGGTATATAGACAGGGAATTCCCAGAAAATCAAGCAGGATTCAGAAAAGGGCGGGGAACCAGGGACATCATTGCTAATGTCAGGTGGATATTAGCTGAAAGCAGAGAAAGCAGAGATAGACATCAACAAGATGTCTATGTTTTATTGACTACACAAAGGCATTTGACTGTGTGGATCATAACAAATTATGGATAACACTTCAGAAAATGGGAATACCAGAACGCCTAATAGTACTCATGAGGAATCTGTATGTGAGCCAGGAGGCAGTTGTTCAAATAGAACAAGGAAACACTGCCTGGTTTAAAGTTGAGAAAGATGTACATCAGGGCTGTGTTCTTTCACCATATCTCTTCAATTTATATGCTAGCAAATAATCCGAGAAGCTGGACTCTATGAGGAAGAACATGGCATCAGGATTGGAGGAAGACTCATTAACAACCTGCATTATACAGTTGACACAACTCTACTTACTGAAAGTGAAGAGGATTTAAAACATTTACTGATGAAGATCCAAGATCATAGTCTTCAGTATGGATTGTGACTAAGCATCAACAAAACAAAAATCCTTATGACTGGGTCAGTATACAACTTCCCAATAAATGAGAAAAGATTGATGTTGTCCAAGATTTTGCTTGGCTTGGCTCTATAATCAACACCTGTGGAAGCAGCAGTCAAAAAATCAAAAGACGCATTGCTCCGGGAAAAGCTGTGGCAACAGATCTCTTTAAAGTATTGAAAAGTAAAGATGTCGCATTGAAAACGAAGGTGCGAAAGTTGGACATTGAACAAGGGAGACAGGAAAAGAATTGATGCTTTTGAATTATGGTGCTGGAGACGTCTATTGAATATACCATAGACTGCCAAAAGAACCAACAGATCTGTCCTAGAAGAAGTGCAACAAGAGTGCTCCTTGGAAGCAAAGATGGCTAGACTGTGTCTTACATATTTTGGACGTGTAGTCAGGAGAGACCAATCCCTGGAGAAAGATATCATGTTTGGGAGAGTGGCAGGTCAGCAGAAAAAAAAGGAAAACTCTCCACCAGATGGATTGACACAGTGTCTGCAACAATGGGCTTAAACATAAATAAGATCGTGTGCCTGGCACAGAATCGGGAAGTGTTTCAAACATAGGGTCGCTATGAGTCAGACTCAACTCAACGGCACTTAACAATTTACTTTGCTATCATCAACATGCTGTAATGGTTATTCCTGTTTGTCTTCCTTCTTTCCTTCTTCCTTCCTTCTTTCCTTCTTCTTATTTTTTATTATTATTATTATTATTATTATTATTATTATTATTATTATTATTATTATTTTGGTGGTGCTAGAGATCAAATCCAGGGCTTCAAACATGCTAAGCACATGCTCTGCCACTGACCTTTATCCTTAGCCCTGTTTCATGGCTCATATGTGGGAGCATTTCTCTCTCCCTTCCTTCCTCTCTCTTTCTCTCTCTCTCTCTCTCTCTCCCTTTCTTCTCTCTCTCTCTCTTTCTTTCTTTCTTTTTCTTTCTTTCTCTCTTTCTCTCTTTCTCTTTCCCCTTTCTTTCTTTCTTTCTTTCTTTCTTTCTTCCTTCCTTCCTTCCTTCCTTCCTTCCTTCTTTCTTTTTTTCAGTACTGTTTGGTTGAATCCAGGGCCTTGCCCATGCTAGGCAAGCAGTCTACCATTGAGCCACACTGCCAGCCCCTTTTTTTATTTTTTATTTTCTGACAATGTCTTGCTAAGTTACACAGGTTGCGTATGGCTTTGAACCTGTGATTCTCTTGCTTCAGCCTCCTGAGTTGCTGGGATTACAGGTGTGCACCACAATGCCTAGTTAAGATGGTAAATTTTATGTTAGGCTTATTTTACCACAATTGAAAAAAAATGAGGAAAAGGCCCACAATGAAAAAAACGAATCGCACCATTTGAAAAATAAAAATTATGTAAGATGTTGCTATTCTCTGGATCTGCAGCCCCTGAGACAAGTCTTAATCTTGGCAGCAGGGACAGGGGGAAGTCAGGGCTCAGGACACTGGGGCCCCCAGCAGGTTGTTCTATGGGAAGGGAGCTGTAATTCCCAGGGTCCTCCCACAAGGCAGAGATGCTGGCTCCCAACCCTGGGTCACCCCCACCGGGGTTCCTGACCCCACTGAACGGGGGCAGTGCTTGCCCCCCCTTCCTCCCCTGGTGGCTCTCAGCAACGGCCCTCACCCTAGAGACCCCGCCTTGCTGTGCACCGACCTCCAATGACCTTGGCCAGTTCTCTGTTTTGTCCTAGCCAGGTCTCCCACTGTCTCTTGTCCATGTTCAAGACTCCACTCTGATGCCGCATCCCAGCCCCCATGGACACTCCCAGCAGTCTCTGGGTGCCACCCTGATGTTTTTGCTGGGCTCTGGCCCCAGTCCTTGCCCGTCTCACGATGGCTCCATTTTACCCCTGCTCCCACAGCCAGGCTGTGTCCTCTGCGCTATACAGCAGCACCACCTCCTAAATCCCATCCAGCTCAGGACTTGAAGTCACCCCACTGAGGTCTCAGGGTGGCTGTTTTGGGGCTGTTCCACTGGCCCACTTGGGTTCTAGTAGCCCTGGTGCTGACTCTCCCTCAGCCACCTCCCACGAGGCAAAGGGTACTTAGTACTCAAGAAGGACCTGTTTCATTTATTTCGACCCACCCTCCCTTCTCTCATGCCTGCCCAGGCCCAGGGAGCAAAGCCCAGACCTACCTCAGGGCCTTTGCACCAGTGTCCTCCTCCTCCTGGAATACCCTCACACCAAATCATCTCGTGGGACTCATTCTCACCTTGCAGGTCTCAGCTCAGGGGAGCTCCTAGAGAGGCCTGCGGAACCCATCGAAAGCAGCTGTGTTCTGTTTCTGTTTATTATTTGCTGTCTGCAAACTCCCTGGGGACAGGGACTTAGCACAGACCTAGCCCACAGCCGGTGGGCACTCAATTCCCAGGGAGCCACAGGAGGCGTTGAGTAGTGGCAGTAGAGGAGAGGCCACAGGGTCACAGGCAGGGCGGGTGGGGGTACAGAGACCCACCAGGCGGGTAAAGTGCAGCTCCTTTCTGCCTGCTCACACTCCCACCCCTGCAGCGGGTGGCCTTGGAGACAGCAGCGTTGGGAGGGAGGAGGAGGGAGGCAGAGCGGAGGGTCATCCATCAGCTGGAGACGTGGAGAGCCTGGTAAATCAGGGAGGCTGTCTGAGGCCCGTTCCGTTGGCTCAGCATGTGCCAGGCACCCTGGTTATCCGACAGCCTGATGGGCAGCAGCTCCCAGGAGGAACTGGGGATGGCTGAGTTGGCCCCAGGGCCATCTGGTTGGGAAGGGAGCACCTAGCCAGGGCTCCTTGCCTACTGCCTCCCTTTCTCTCCCCAGGCCCTTCAGAGTGTCCTCCCAAGGGCGGCTGCTTCTCCTTAGAGCCCCCACCACACCCCACAAGGCAGGCCGTTCTTTTGTTTGAATTATTTAAAATTTTAATACACAAGAGAATAATATGACAAACTCCAAAATGTGCCCACTCAAATTAATATTTTCATCTTTTTTTAGAGAGATTTTTTTTTTTTTTTTACCTTAAAAAATTGTGACTCCAGGGCTGGGGTGTAGCTCAGTGGTGGTGTGTGTGTTTAGCATGCATAAGGCCCTGGGTTCCCTCCCTAGCACACACAAAAAATTTGTGCCTCTAGCACATAAATTGCATGAAAAGCAGATGCGCCGTATGATGACTAGTTATGGCGCACACGCCAGAGGAATCACCAGCCAGGTGCCTCCCTCATTCAGATGTCTCCCCCTGCCTCCATTATACCCTGACGTTTATAATACTACTGCCTAGTTTTCCTGGTCTTTTCCAAATATAAATACAAAAACACATTATAGATCAAAATTTCTCTTTTTGTATCCCAACCCCACCCCAGGGAGCAAGCCCAATTATGAAACTTAACCTATATCATTGCAGGCTGCATTTGATATTTTTACTATCTATATTTGTATATTTGAGCAGTATTGTTTTATATAGTTTAAAACTTTTCATAAGTGGCAGCCATACTGCATATATTATTCTGCATGTGTTTTTCTCAACTCTCTAAATGTTTTTTTAAAAACGCAGCTTTATTGAGGTATAATTTATAGAACCATAAAATTCAACCATTCCAAGTATATAATTTAATGATTTTTAGTAAACTTACAGAGCTGTGCAACTGTCAGTGCAACCCAGTTTTAAAACATTTCCATCTCTCCTAAAAAGTCTAAATGCTTTTTGTTTTCTCTCTCTTCTGCTATAAGTGCTTTTGGATAGACATTTTGACAACTGCCCCTGAGAAAACTCCTAGTGGGTGCCCAGCACTGCTCTGAGGACATTCTGTGAGCCACCTCATTTAGTCCTAGTGGCAACTCAAGAGTCTACAATGACAGAAAGGCGCAGAGAAACAGAGAGGCTGCCCAAGGTCATTCTTCCAGAAAACTGCCAGAGCAGGCTGTGAGCCCCGAGGCTGGCCTCAGTCAGACACTCGGTCCTAGGACGTGGCTGCTCTGCCCCCGTGTGTTTTTACAACTCAGGGTATGTCAGGCAAAGGCTGCGATTCCACAGTGTGGGTGAGAAACTGAGGCTCGGGGAGGTTAAAGGACTTGCTCAGTAACCCTGGGGCAGGACGTGGCAGAGCAGGGATTTGGACCACGTCTGTGTGACACCCATGCTTGGCTGGCCCCTGGCTACTCTCTGCTGCTGCCTTCCTTTCCTCATGGCAGAGGACACGAGGAAGGAAAGGGGGAGCAGGTGGGAGAGGGGGAGGCCTGTCAGGCCAAACTTTGGAATTCTTTCATACTCATGCATACATTCACAAACACACTTACCCACCCACGTGTGTGTACACACATGCTCAATGCGCACACGCCCACATGTGCGCGCCTCTGTATACACAATTGTCAGTGCACACGCAGGATTGGCACATGTGCCCCTCCAGGTGCACACGCCTACACACTGCTATACAGATACTCAACCCACCAGGACTGGTGTTCACAGGGCCTTCCTTGCTCAAGGTGAGGAGTGCGTGTAGGGGTGTCTGGTATGGATATGTGTGTGTGTGTGAGTTGGTGTTGAGGTGTATGGGAGATGACGGTCAGCCTTTTGGGGTCTGCTGGTGTCCCTGAAGGGCACCTCTCAGCTGTGGAGCTGGGCCACTGTGCCATGCAGCCTTCTTCTGCCCAGGTGCCTGCTGTGAGCCTTCAATAAATAAAGATTCATCGCTTGGGAAACGGCCCCATGTTGCCAGCAGTGAACCCCATCATCTCTTCTTTCTGGTCCGGGGTTTCCGCCCCAGAGATCATTTCTGTCCTTGGCCTCATTTCAACCTCCACGGAGCTGCAGGGGGCTGTGGGAACCCCAGCTGCAAAGCAACAACAAACATGGAGGCTGTACATGGTGGGTCCCACACGTGGCCTCTCCACAAGTCCAAAAGCCATAGCCCAGCTGGGGAAACTGAGGCACACAGTCATCCACAGGGTCCTATGCCAGTGAGAGTTGGGCTCTGGGTTCAACCCCAGGCTGTGTGTCTGTGTGACACAGACTCTGCCCAGTCTGGCACAGGGGGCCCTATCCAGCCTGTGCTGCCGGTTACTCCAGACCTAGAACGCAGGAGCTCTGGCATCTGGCTCCCAAGTCTCTGGCATCTGGCTCCCAAGTCTTGGTCCTGGCCTGAGGGTTTGCAAAAGCTGAGAAGCTGCCAGGTTCACAACAAAGTTTCCCCCCATTCAATCCATGATGATGTTGTTGTTAGGTGCCGTCGAGTCGGTATCCGTCTCATAGCGACCCTCATAGGGTTTTCAATGGCAGACTGTTTCGGGATTGCCTTGGGAGTGGATTGCCAGGTCCTTCTCCCATTTTTGCGGCGCTGGGAATTGAACTCGGGACCTCAGAGACTGCAGCGCAGCGCTCTACCAACTGAGCTAAATCCCAGCCACTTGACTTGATGATGATGTAGGAGAAGCAAAAGACAGTGGAACACATTTCTCTTAAAGTTAAATTCCCTTAATTTAAAAAAGACAGATTTTTCCTCAAAATTTTCCCTTCTTTTTAGAAATGAGAGTGATCTTATACATGACTATGCCTTTATATTCTCTTTTCTTCTTTTCTTTTCTTTGTTTTCTCTTTTTTTCTCTTCCTTTCTTTTTTTTTTTTTTTTTTGTGGTACTGGGGGTTGAACCCA
Source organism: Pedetes capensis (assembly GCA_007922755.1). NCBI lineage: Eukaryota > Metazoa > Chordata > Mammalia > Rodentia > Pedetidae > Pedetes > Pedetes capensis. The sequence goes on from VMDO01043144.1 coordinate 9,898, forward strand.
GGGTCTCGCGCCTGCATGCTCTGCAAGTGCTGGACCACTGAGCTGCGCCCTCAGCCCATTTTTTTTACTTTTTGAGACAGGGTCTTGCTAAATTATACAGGCTAACTCTGGCCTCGAACTTGTGATCCTTCTGCCTCAGGCTCCTGAGTCACTGGGATTACAGGTATGCGCCACTGCACTTGACTTTTTTTTTTTTTTTTT
>VMDO01043145.1:0-10098 GCA_007922755.1 Pedetes capensis
TATTTCAGATTGCAGAAGCTGATAGAAGTCTTCCCTTTCTTCATTTGTGGCCTTAGTGGTGGGTGCATAAATTTGAATAATAGTCATATTAACTGGCCTTCCTTGTGGGCGTATGGATATTATTCTATCACTGACAACATTGTATTTCATGACAGATCTTGAAATGTCTTTTTTGATGATGAATGCAACCCCATTTCTCCTTAGTTTATCATTCCCAGCATAGGAGACCATATGATTATCTGACTCAAAGTGGCCCATGTCGGTCCATTTTAGCTCACTGATGCCTAGAATGTCAATGTTTATGTGCTCCATTTCTCTTTTAACAATTTATAATTTGCCTAGATTCATACTACGTACATTCCATGTTCCAATTATTAATGGATGTTCACAGTTGTTTCTCCTCATTTTGAGTCGTGCCACATCAGCAAGTTGAGCACCCTGGGGCTTTACTCCATTTCCGTCATCACAGTAGACTCTGCTTGGAGGAGGCAATTCTTCCCCAGTAGTCTTTTGAGTGCCTTCCAACCTAGGGGCCTCATTTTCCGGCAGTATATCTGACAGTGTCTCTTTGCTATTCATAGGGTTTTCAATGGCTAGTTGTTTTGGGAGTGGTTCTCCAGGTCCTACTCCCTAGTCTGTCTTAGTCTGGAAGCTCAGCTGAAAACCTGTCCACCATGGTAACCTTGCTCATATCTGAGGTACCAGTGGCAGAGCTCTCAGCCTCATTGCAACACACAAGCCCCCACAGTGCAGCAAACTGACAGACATGTGGGGGCTTAATGGGTGGAAGGGGAGTTATCCAACCTAAATGCTAGTCTTTCTCCATGACACAGTCTTTCTAGCTATAATGGCTTTGAAAAGTTCCAACTTTGAAATGTTTCTGGTAAAAGATGCAATCTAGTGTATAACTTCTCTTATTAGAACAAGATATTCAAGTCTTCACAGATTGGACATTGGAAAGAAAAGCTCCAGGTAAGATATAGCATCTGGCCCAGCAGCTAGACCATCATACTGAGTTTGCAGTTTCCACTGAGGTCATTTCACCTGCTGCAACCTACATACCCAGGCCTCAGCAGTCTGTGGTTCTTTATCTAGAACTGAGTACACAAATGAGCAAAAAGATTTTCTATGTCCTCCTTAGTTCAAATGAAATTAGCCAGCATTTTCTTTTAATGTTCTTAGTGCCAATGGAAATATTTTTTCAATTTACAATTTAAGTGCCAAACAACAAGCTATTGATCCTCTGGGGACCATGTGAAAGCTGATACATGGTCTCCCCCATGACTAAGGTCAAGAAGCCAAACTTTCCAGGCACCATGGGTCATTTGCACCATGAGGGCAGAAACAGTGTATTGTTTACAATTTTACCTCCAGCTTCTATCAAAATACCTAAAATGTAAAAAGTGTTCTATAAAATACTATAGAAATAAATGAATGATATACATATATAAATTCTAACCTATCAAAAAGGATGCCTCTCCAGGTACAGGTGATTGGGCCATATCTATTACATGAACTAATTTAGAGTAAGAATTTCCTTTTCTTAGTAAGGCAGTTGTTCTTTCAAATTTCTCTTATAGGAATCTAACTTGCATTGCATTTGAAACTAAATTCAAATGAGTCATGTTTTTCTTTGTCCATGTAAGTCAAACCCTATTAATAGGCCCCGTGTGTGTTCTCCAGAATATTATTCATTTCATCACAGCACAGCTCTTTTACAAATGAAGAGAATGAGCAGTTTGTAACTAGTTGTCCTCCCTCAACAGCTTGTATTTAAATTGTGGTATCATTCTATTGTAAATTATATCTTATCTAAGGAAATTATACTGGTTTTGCAAACACCAAGCAAATCTAGACAAATTAAATACAGAATAACTGATACTACATGCTGGCATGCACAAAGTTACTAAGGAAGGTAACAGGATTCCTTCAAAGACTAAAGAGTAATGAGAGATGGGTAAGCAGGAATATAGAAGGCTGCAAAATAAGGACATTGAAATAGTAGCTTCAGGCAAGGACACAAACAAAATATATAACTTCTACACTGTCTTTTCTAGAACTGCCAATGATTATTAATAATTCTTCCACTAAGCCCAAGCACAGTTGGAACTAAGGAAATAAGTACCAATATGGAGGTCAAGCCTGTAGCCATACCACTATGGCATCCAATCCTGTCAGATCTCAGAAACTAAGCAGGGTCAGGCCTGGATAGTACGTGGATGGGAGACCCCCTGGGAACACAAGATGCTGTAGGCTTGGGAGAAGGACCTGGCAACCCACTCCCAAAAAACAATCAGCCACTGAAAACCCTATAAATAGCAGAGAAGCATTGACAATAGTGTTTCGTCTGTTGTATGTAGGGTCGCTACGAGTTGGACACTGAGTTGACAGCACCTAACAACAACATGGTAATCAAAAGAATCAAATATAATTTCACTGGAGTAATAAAGATGAAATTAAAAACAACTCAGCATTTCAAGGAAGAAAGTGTTGGGGCTCAGAAAATATGTGATGTCACCTAAAGTGTAGTCATGCTAGGACATGCTGAGCTGAAGAAACCAGCCCAGAACCAAGGTCTCTCTGACCTTCCCCACCCTTGTCTTTCAATCCTCTTTCACCATCTTTCTTTTCCTAAGCTCAGGGACAGGTTTATCTGAAGTTCTCTTATCTATCCAAAAACACAAACACAATTGCCTTCCATCCTACTACTGAAATTTCATTAACCAAGGAAGATTAAACTCATATCATAGAGGAAGAAACTGAAAAGCAAACAACACATTGAGCCCAGAGGAACTTTGTCCCAGGCATTGTGTATTTTCCAGGCGCATCCATTTCCTCTAAGAATCATTTACTATAAAAAAAAAAAAATCATTTACTACTCCTCTAAAATTGCCTACATCTCCCCCCTACCTTTCCTCTCCCCACTAAACAGGGTATTTAAGCTTCAAACACATGGGCCTTTCATTGAGGGTCATATTGTATATGGAACTATGTACATATGCACATTGATAAGACCATTGTGTTTCTTTCTTTTTAACCTTCTTTGTTGTTGTTATAGGAATGTCAGCCATGAGCCTTGATAATAAGCACAAAAAGATGAAAGAAAATGTAATTATATATTAATATCTATAGCTACGAATCCTTATAGTATACAGAACAGGCTGGGGAAGAAAACTGCTCCTGGGCATTGTGGTACACACCTATAATCCCAGCAACTCAGAAGGTAGAAGAAGGGGGATTGCAAGTTCAAGGCCAGAGGCAGCCTGCATAACTTAGTAAGACCATGTCTCAAAATAATAAAAATAATAATAATGGGCTAGGGGTTCAGTCCAGTGGTAGAGCACTTGCAAAGTAGGTATGAAGCCCTGGGTTCAACATTCAAATACTACCAAAAAAATAATAAATAAGTAAAATTATTTTACTGATGCTATTTTGTGCCAATAACTATGCCAGTTATTAAAACTACTTTTTTTAATTTCTAAATATTTCCAAGATGTTCATATCACCATCACTTTGCAGGGTATACACTTAAATGAGACTAAGGAACCCCTCAAAGTCACACTCTGAGTAAGCAGCAGAGTGTCTGTACCAATCAGTCTGATTTCATTGTACCCTAGTACAGGAAAAAGTGCCCAGTAAGTCAACAAAGAACTGAATTCCAAAACTGTGGTTCCAGGAGAGAAATAAAGAAGGCCTAATGTCTCAAAGAATCTATTGTACATAATGAGTTAGCTTCTTCCCTATTCATCTATAATGGACTGGTTATGAAACATCCTTTGGAGAACTAAGAAAGCAGTAGCTCACATTATTGTCTGTGTTTGTCACTAGGCTCTGGGTAGAATACTGGTGAGAAAGGTTAAGGAGGAATCTGTAGGAATCCTAGTAATAGTGTGAAAACACATGTTCTCTGATATCCAGCAATGCTACTCGTAGGGAAATACCCTAGTAGGAATGGACTCATGGACCTGGGTAGTCTGGTGAAATATATGGACCCTTTCTCAGAATAATAGTGTTTTGGGTCTGTTCATAACTGAAGTCACTGATCCAGCCCCTAAGGCCCCAAGCACCAGGCTGGCACCCAAAGGTCCTGCCTCCATGAGCACATCCATGGACCTAGGCTCTGGACCAGCTCCTGTGGGCTCAGGTTGAAGGCCAACCCCCACAACAAGCCAGCCCAGGTAGAACCAGGTTTCAGGATATCCCTCACAGTCACAGGTTATAGGTCTGCCCTCATTGATCCAAGCTCAAGATCTATCCCATTGAGCTGAGACACCAGGTCCTACTCCATGGAAAGAGGAACCAGGATCATCTGCCTGCTGACTCAAGTATAAGACTAGCCTATCCCAAGACTCAATCAGCAAGCCTATCTGAGAGCCTCACCAGACAGTCAATATAGAATCTCTGCATGGGCTGACTGATGAGGAGCCTTCCCTCCCAAAACTAGTATAAGACTGGAATCAATGCTTACTTCTTGAAAGGGACAGGCACCAACATAAAGCTGCAATGATCACAAATAATCAGGAAAATATAACATCATCAAAAGAACAAAATAAAGCACCTCTGACTGACTGACCCTAAAGCAAGGGAGATCTATGAACTGCCTAACAAAGAATTCAAAATAATCATCCTAAGAAAATTCAGTGAGCTACAAGTGAAACAGATTGTCAACCAAACAGGATCACAAAAACATGACACAAACATAATTTAAAATTCAACAAAGAGATAAAAACCATAAAAAAATTCGGGAACTAAAATATACTATGTCTTAACTGAAAATTTCCATAAGCTTCAAAAGAAAATTTAATCAAACTATAGAATGTGAGCTAAAAGATAAGTCATTTGAAATTACCTGGGGGAACTGAAGGAAAAAAGGAATAAAAAAGCATGAATGAAGCCTACAGGACTATGGGACATCATTGATGAGAACTAATTTAGGCATTACCTAACCCTAGAAAGGTCAGAAAAAGATACCTTGCAGGCCAGGACAGAGTGGGATGATATGTTCAAGGTGTTAAAAGAAAAAACTGCAAATCAAGAATACTCAGAAATACTCAGAAATAAAGAAGAGATAGTTTCCCAGAAAAATAGAAGTTATGGAAGTACATCACTAGATCTGCCTAACAAGAAACACCTAGGAGGTCTCTTCAAATTGAAATTAAAAGACAATAACATGAAAATACAGGAAAGTATAAAATTCACTACACAAGTAAAAATATAGTCAAATTCAGAGTGGTCTAATACTGTAACAGTAGTACATAAATCACTTTTAATTCTAGTATAAAAAAGCAATAAAAATTACAGCTATAATATTTTGTCAATGGATGCATGATATATAAAATGTTTTCATACATAGTCAAAGTAACATTGCTTCCAGCATAAGGCTGTTGTTTTAGGTTGCCAGCATTATGGTGCATCCCTATAATCCAAGCAACTATGGAGGCTTGAGGGAGAAGGATTGCAAGGTCAAGGCCACAGGTAGCCTGTGCAACTTACAGAGACCCTGTCTCAAAATGGAAACAAAAAGGTGCTGAAGGTGTGGCTCAATGTTAGAGTACCTGCCTAGCATGTGAGAGGCACTAGACACACCAGTATTGCAAAAAAAAAAAAAAAAAAAAAAAAAAAAAAAAAAAAAAAAAAAAAAAAAAAAAAAAAAAAAAGTTTTGGGTCAAAGGGTAGAAAGTTTCAGTCAGAAAGGAAGAATAAACTCTTAAGATATATTAAGATATATTGTACAGCATCTGTTGTTGTTAGATGCCATCCAGTCAGGTCTGACTCATAGCAAACCTATGTACAATAGAACAAAACATTCCCTGACACTGTGACATGCACATGTCTTTTTATGTTTAAGCCCATTGCTTCAGAAACTGTGTCAATCCATCTAGTTGAGGGTCTTCCTTTTTTTCATTGACTGCCACTCTCCCAAACATGATGTCCTTCTCCAGGGATTGGTCTCTCCCGACAAAATGTCAAAATACATAAGATGCAGTCTAGCTATCCTTGCCTCTGAGAAGCACTCTGGTTGCACTTCTTCTAGCATGGATCTGTTGGTTCTTTTGGCAGTCCATGGTATATTCAATATTCATCTCCAGCGCGATAATTCAAAAGCATCAATTCTTCTCCTGTCTCCCTTATTCAACAACCAGCTTTCACAACTGTATGATGTGACTGAAAATACCATGGCATGAATCAGGCATATCTTTGTCTTCAGTGTGACATCTTTATTTTTCAACACTTTAACAGGATCTTTTGCAAAAGCTTTTCCCAATGCAATGCATCTTTTGATTTCTTGACTGCTGCTTCCACAGGTGTTGATTGTAGAACCAAGTAAAGCAAAATCTTGGACAACCTCAATCTTTTCTCCATTTATCATGAAGTTGTGTACTGACCCAGTTGTACGGATTTTTGTTTTCCTGATGTTGAGGTGCAATCCATACTGAAGGCTGTGTTCTTTGATCTTCATTAGTAAATGTTTCAAATCCTCTTCACTTTCAGCAAGTAGACTTGTATCATCTGTGTAACCCAGGTTGTTTATGAATCTTCCTCCAGCCATGTTCTTCATTAAGTCCAGCTTCTCGGATTATTTGCTCAGCACAGAGATTGAAGAGATACAGTGAAAGGATACAGCCTGATGAACACTTTTCCTAACTTTAAACCATTCATTGTTTCCTTGTTCTGTTAGAATGACAGCTTCCTGGTCCATGTACAGCATAGTGATTAGTTAATAATATTATACTTTAGACTTGAAAATCACTAAAAGAATAGATATTAAATGTTCTCAACTCTCAAAAATGGCAAGCATGTAAAGTGATGGATATATTAATTACCTTGACTTAATTGTTTCACAATGTATACATGTATCAACAAATGACATTATATATCATAATGAAGTATATACAATTTTGTCAATTATATCTTAGTAAAACCAGGGGGACTAAAATAAAAGTGTAAGTTCAAAAAATAAATAAACATAAAGGCAATAAACTAGTAAATTAATAAAATTAATAAAACTTATAAAAAGAGGTTAATAAAGATGTAAAATTTTTTCGCATCCAAATTTGTGGATTCAGAAAATAATGAAACATCTACGTTCAATTCAGAGATACAGACATATGGGGTAAACTATAATACTGAAGAAAAGAAAGAGAATAGCTAACACAAATGTTAGGATAGTCGTTACCTTTGTTGGGGAGAAAGGAAGATACAAGGAGTCAGGGACACACAGAGGCTGCTAAGGGACTTTCACGTTCTATATCTTAAGCTGGCTGATTGGCATCCATGTGATTTTTTAAATTACTTTTTAATAATATTGTTGTTGTTGTTAGGTGCCGTCGAGTCGGGTCCGACTCATAGCGACCCTATGTACAGCAGATCAAAACACTTGCCGATTCTGTGCCAGGCAAACGATCTTATTTATGTTTAAGCCCATTGTTGCAGACACTGTGTCAATCCATCTGGTGGAGGGTTTTCCTCTTTTGCGTTGGCCTGCCACTCTCCCAAACATGATGTCCTTCTCCAGGGATTGATCTCTCCTGACTACATGTCTGAAATATGTAAGACACAGTCTGGCCATTCTTGCTTCCAAGGAGCACTCTGGTTGCACTTCTTCTAAGACAGATTTGTTGGTTCTTTTGGCAGTCCATGGTATATTCAATAGACGTCTCCAGCACCACAATCCAAAAGCATCCATTCTTTTTCTGTCTCTCTTGTTCAATGTCCAGCTTTCACAACCATATGATGCCACTGAAAATATCATGGCATGAGTCAGACGCACCTTTGTCTTCAATGTGACATCTTTGCTTTTCAATACTCTAAAGAGATCTTTTGCCACAGCTTTTCCTAGAGTAATGCGTCTTTTGATTTCTTGACTGCTGCTTCCATGGGTGTTGATTATAGAGCCAAGCAAAGCAAAATCTTGGACCTCAATCTTTTCTCCATTTAATGTGAAGTTGCGTGCTGACCCAGTTGTAAGGATTTTTGTTTTGTTGATGTTTAGTCAATAATACTAGTAGTAGGGAATTTCTTTCCCACTTTATTGCTTCTTTCTGATGATAGAAACTTGAATAATGCAATTGGCATTCCTCTATTCCTTTACTTACAAAGCTCCTGAGAAGTGAAGGAACTTAGTAATTGCCTGATGCTCCTTATGACTGGGTAAAGAATTCTACTGGATTCTAGGACCAAAATCTCTCCAGACAATAGAGAAAAAGTATATATAGCTCTTGTTTTCTTTCATTATCTAACAGTTTTAAAGGAGACATTTAGTGAATACCCAGAATATGCCAATAACTACAACATTCCCTGGGAATAGAGAAATGAACGAGATAGATGTGCTTTTTCCCTTCATAGAGCTTTTATCTCAGTAGGGAAAATGGATACCACTGAACATGTGTTGGAAAAACCCATATATTTCTTAGTCACGGCATTGATATTTCATAGTTTATTCAACCATGCCTAAATGTCGAGATTTTCTCTTTTTCCTTTTTTAGCTGTTAAGAACACAGCTATAAAAAAAATCTTTCTGCAAAGTCTTTAACTACTTTTCAGCTACCCAAAGATGTAACTGGAATGAAGACTGATAGGATTATCAGGTCCTCAATTCTAGATCTACTGTCAAACAGGACTGTAAGGAAGCTCTAACCAAGAAAAGCTAGAATGCTTTTTTATGTAAGTGAAACTTAAGCAATATCTTAGAATTTTGTATGGTAAGCCAATAAAATAACAGTACTTTCTATGAGACATTCCTTAAAACCTCTAAAGATACCTTCATTTGCCTTGAATTTTGCCCACACTTTATTGACTCAACAACCTATGTTCATTATAGATTTTCTGAATTAGCATATCACTGAACTTGTGGACTTATGAATAGTCATTAAATTTTATAATTTAATGTTTAAGATCAGAATTCTTTGTTTGCTGGTTATTTTATATTTTCTTCCCTGACAAAAAATCCTAAAATGTTTGGTTCATCTGACAGCTCTCCAAAAAGTTTATCAACATATAGTTTCTCCTGTAGTGCAAGAGTGCTTACTTTCATACAGCCTCTCTTAAAGCTTATCATTTTTACACATTTATGCTGACTGGACAGATATGATAAACCATGGTTGTTTTAACTTTACATTCCTACCAGCAGCGCATGAGAGTTTCAATATCTCTTGGTAGCACTTATTATCTGTCTGTTTTAAATCAAAATAGACATTCTAGTGGATGTGCAATGATATATCGTGTTTTTATTTACATTTTCCTAATGACTAATGATGAATGCAACCCCATTTCTCTTTACTCATTCCTATCATAGTAGACCATATGATTATCTGACTCAAAATGGCCCATGCCCAACCATTTTAGCTCACTGATGCCTAGAATGTCAATGTTTATGCACCCCATTTCTCTTTTAATGATTTCTAATTTTCCTACTGAATGTGCAAACTATCAGACAATATCATTAATATTGCACACAAGCAAAATTCTACTAAAGATCATTCAGAAGCGACTGCAGCCGTATATAGACAGGGAATTACCGGAAAATCAAGCAGGATTCAGAAGAGGGCGGGAAACCAGGGACATCATTGCTGATGTCAGGTGGATATCAGCTGAAAGCAGAGAATATCAAAAAGATGTCTATCTATGTTTTATTGACTACGCAAAAGCATTTGATTGTGTGGATCACAACAAATTATGGATAACACTTCGGAAAATGGGAATACCAGAACACCTAATTGTGCTCATGAGAAATCTGTACATGAACCAGGAGGCAATTCTTCTAATAGAAGAAGGAAACACTGCCTGGTTTAAAGTTGAGAAAGATGTGTGTCAGGGCTGTATACTTTCACCCTATCTCTTCAATTTATACGCTGAGCAAATAATCTGAGAAGCTGGACTTTAGGAGGAAGAACGTGGCTTCAAGATTGGAGGAAGACTCATTAACAACCTGTGTTATGCAGATGACACCACTCTGCTTGCTGAAAGTGAAGAAGATTTAGAACATTTACTGATGAAGATCAAAGATCATAGCCTTCAATATGGGTTACAACTAAACATCAACAAAACAAAAATCCTTACAACTGGGTCAGCACGCAACTTCACAATAAATGGAGAAAA
>VMDO01043146.1:0-10070 GCA_007922755.1 Pedetes capensis
GGGCTTTTTGTTTTATCTTTGCAGTACTTGGGGGCTGAACCCAGAGCCTCGCGCGTGCTTTGCAGGCACTCTGCGGCTGAGCTACACCCCAAGCCCCTTTTTTATCTTTTATCTTAGAAAGAGCTTCGCTGAGTAGCAGGCACCTCTGGCCTTGAACTCACGATCCTCCTGCCTCGCCCCCCCCCCCCACCCAATCTCTAGGAACACAGGCGCGCGCCACTGCGGGCTGCTCGGCTTGGCTTCTTAAAGGCGGCTCTGTCCCTCACTTTCTGAATGATCCTAGGGCTCTTCGCGTGATACTCTTAGAAATGCAGTCTAACTGGATAAGGGGCTCCTCCAACGGATCCCTAGAGGGATCTTTGGGGCCTCCCCTTTTCCTGTGTCCTGCCTCCCCCACCCCTCATCTGGACCCCTGGGACTGCCTTACAGTAGACGAAGGGACTGAACAGTCTCCGATGGGCTCCTGTGAGCCAGGCACTGTGCCCTATGAGACTTACTGGCTCCATCTTGCAGATGAGGAAAGGAAGTCCGAAAGATGAAATGACCTTCCTGATTGAGACAACTCCACATTGAAAAAGAAGCATCAGCCCTCAGTAACAGGAAGGTCACATTAGTGAGACACCCACAGCAGAAAGTTCAATAGCAATAAAACGTTAATTATTCCAGCCCGTGTGGGAAAAGGTCTCCCTGAATGTCAAGTGCTGCAATTTCCGGAAGTCCCTGCTGCTGGTGGGCTTTGCCACAGGAGCTCTGGTGGAGCACAGACGATTTGTTGGGCCAGTTTGTGACAGGAGCCCGAAAGGGTGGACTGAGCCCACATTGTGAGGTGCCTCATGATGGCAGGATGAGGGATCTGGACTTAGTCCTCCAGGCAAGTGGAAGCCCTCAAATAGCTATGAACGGAGATGCGATGTGACCTAAGGGCAGTTTCAGAGCACTGTGATGGAAATACTACTCCGGACCTTGGCTGCCCCACAACCATCCTTCCAGGAAACCTGAAGCTTCCTTCCTGGTAATGTCTGTCCTTCCTCTGCCTGAGGCACAGGGCTCCCTTCCCCGGCAGGCAAAGCCTCACCTCCTGTGGCCATGCTGTCCAGGCTATCTGCCTAGTTGCCCGCGCTCTCCACTGACCCATTCTGGAGCCCTTTGCTCCTCCCTATGGCTTTCCAGTGGGAAGGACCCAGATGATCCAGGCAGACAAGACTAGACTAGAATTCTGCCTCCAACTACTCCAAGCAACCTTGAACACCTTAAGCAACTTCCTGAGTCCCTCTCCTCACCTGTGAAATGGAAAAACTTCCTAGAATGGGGAGGGCTGGGATTTAGCTCAGTGCCTAGAGCGCTGCGCTGCAGTCTCTGAGGTCCCGAGTTTGATTCCCAACACCACAAAAGCGGAAGAAGGACCTGGCAATCCACTCCCAAGGCAATCCCGAAACAGTCAGCCATTGAAAACCCTGTAAGGGTCGCTATGAGTTGGATACCGACTCGATGGCACCTAACAACAACAACAACAAGAGTGGGGAGGCTGTCACCAGATGAAGCAATGAAAGTGCCTCACAGAGCCTGATGTATAGTTGTCGAGTTTTGTCCAACTCATAGAGACCCTGTGTACAACAGAACAAAGCACTCCCTGACACTGTGCCATGCCCATCACTGTGTCAGTGCTTCTGTGCTATTCATGGGATTTTCGATGGCTGATTATTTCGAGATTGTTTTGGGAATGGGTTGCCAGGTCCTTGTCCCATTTATGTGGTGCTGGCTATTGAACCTCAGAGCCTCAGAGAGCACAGAGTAGCATTCTACCAACTAAGCTAAACCCCAGTCCCCCTAATGTACAGTTGTTGTTGTTGTTGTTAGGTGCTGTTGAGTCAGTATGCAACTTATAGCGACCCTATGTACAACAGGCATAACACTATTGTTAGTGCATCTCTACTGTTCATAGGGTTTTCAATGGCTGATTGTTTTTTGGGAGGGGGTTGCCAGGTCCTTCTCCCAAGCCTGCAGCACCTGGTGTTCCCAGGCAGTCTCTCATCCAAGTACTAATCAGGCCTGATCCTGCTTAGCTTCCAAGATCTGATGGGATCAGATGCCACAGGGCTACGGCTGCAGGCTAATGTACAGTAAGTATAGCTAAATAGATTGTTGTTGTTGTTAAGTGCCGTCGAGTCAGTATCCGACTCATAGTGACCCTTATAAGGTTTTCAATGGCTGATTTTTTCGGGATTGCCTTGGGAGTGGATTGCCAGGCCCTTCTCCCATTTTTGGGGTGCTGGGAATTGAACTCGGGACCTCAGAGACTGCAGCGCAGCGCTCTACCAACTGAGCTAAATCCCAGCCCATAGCTAAATAGATAGTAGACTCTTTTTTCCTTGGGGGGTAGGAGCCTTCTGAGCTCCTAGAATACTGCTGAGTGCATGTTGTTGTTAGGTGCCGTCGAGTCGGTATCCGACTCATAGCGACCCTCATAGGGTTTTCAATGGCTGGCTGTTTTGGGATTGCCTTGGGAGTGGATTACCAGGTCCTTCTCCCATTTTTGCGGTGCTGGGAATTGAACTCGGGACCTCAGAGACTGCAGCACAGCGCTCTACCCACTGAGCTAAATCCCAGCCCGCTGAGTGCATAGTAGGTACTCAATAAACACCCAGTGGTGAACTAAATGAATTCCTGTGTTGGCTTGTTTCTTATGGAGCTCACCCTTCCGAGGGGGGAAAAAATGTGCCCTGCAGGTTTCCCAAGGACCTTTGAGATTTACAGAAGATAAAATCAGAAAGGTCTAATCTGTTTGGAGTCAATAGGCTGATGCCGAGGGAAAATTTAATGTATTCAGTCCTGTTAAAAACACAAACAAAAGCTCTTCCTTGTCTGGAATCGTGCTCCCTTTATCTTCTCACCCTCACTGTCCCTTAGAGAAACAAAGAGGTAGATGAAAAAGGTCCAGCAGCGGGTGGGGCCGACAGAGGGCTGGGGAGCTCAGGGCGCTCTGCACCCACTGAGATTCTGTCCATAGGAGAGTTCATCCAGCCGCAAAGCTCAGCTCGAGAGTTTTGGACACCAAAGGAGCCAGTGAACTTGATTTCTGGTCTGCCTGACAATAGCCTTATCCCCGGTGGCACTTTTTTTTTTTTTTTTTTTTTGTGGTACTGGGGGTTGGACCCAGGGCCTGGCACCTGCATGTTCTGCAAGTACTGGACCACTGAGCTGCGCCCCCAGCCCATTTTTTTTTTTTTAGTTTTTGAGACCGGGTCTCGCTAAGTTACGCAGACTGCCTCTGGTCTCGAACTTGTGATCCTCCTGCCTCTGCCTCCCGAGCCGCTGGGATTACAGCCCCGGTGGCACTTTTCAAAGGTCTTCCCTATGATGGGATTTCAGTCCTCCAACGCGCCCTGAGATGCAGATCAATCTGGATTTAGGGTTAGCAAGATGGGACTGTCTGCGCTGAGCAAGCCACTGACAGAGACCCAGGCACAGTGAGAAGGCAGCATCACCCAGCCCCGCCCTTAGCAGGGAGTGTGGCTTTGAGGCTAAGGAAGGGCTTTGTCAGCAGGTCAAGGAAGACTTGAACTTGTGCATTCGAGAGGCAGTGCGTGCACAGGACACAAGATTTTTTTAAGATGCTGTACCCCGTGAAAGCACTCTTGCTAATGACAAGAATCTTTGCACCAAGCTCTTTTTTTACCTGCAAATGCCAAAAATGCTGCATACCCCCAGCATCCCTTCCCAGAAGTTCCTTTTAGTGTTCCTGTTTTACAGAGGAGGAAAATGTCAAATTTGCTCAGGAGCACCTTGCTACAGAATAAGACTCCGGGGACTCAAATTTTGTGCCTGTCTGAGCCCAAAATGATGCCTTAACCCATATGTGAAATCACCCCATGGATACCGAAAAAGCCCCGCCCAGGAAACCACAACTTGGAGCCAGCACTGATGCTCCATGGCGTCAGAAGGTGGGCCAGCTGGCTCTAGCTTCCCACCCTCCAGCTATCCAAGGCCTCGAGGCAGATCTCTGGCGCCTTGGCTTCCCCACAGGGTACGTTAATTCCCAGGTACAGAGTCTCCAGTGAGGCTGAAAGGTAATTGCATGCAGGAAGACTGCCAGCGAAGCACAGCCATTCTCCAGTGGGCGTGTTATTACTAGTTTGTGCAGTGTGCGCTAGGTCGGGGTTTGTGGATAGTTGAGGAGTTACAGGCAGGTAAGCAGTTATTATAGACGCTCTCCTAATCATGTGCTCATGAGCAAACTCACTTCAGGGCTGCAATGGGAGAAGGTTAAGAGAATCTCCATGCAAGCAGCTGATTACCACTCCCGGAGGGGCTGGGGTTTAGCTCAGTGGGTACAGCGCCGCTCTGCAGTCTCTGAGGTCCTGAGTTCGATTCCCAGCACTGCAAAAATGGGAGAAGGACGTGGCAACCCACTCCCAAGGCAATCCCGAAAAAATCAGCCATTGAAAACCCTATGAGGGTCTCCATGAGTTGGACACAACTCGATGGCACCTAACAACAACAACAGCCACTCCTGGCAGTACCACAGCCTCAGCCCCAGAACTACCACCTGGACCCCCTGGAGCCCTAGAAAGTCCCTGCCTTCTAGGGGTCTGACCAGGTCCCTTCATTGCTATCGTTGTTGTTGTCGTCGGATGCGACTCATAGCAACCCTGTGTACCACAGAATGAAACACTCCCCAATTCCATGCCAGGCACATAATCTTTTTTATATTTAAGCCCATTGTTGCAGACACTGTGTCAATCCATCTAACTGAGGGTCTTCCTTTTTTTGTTGACCTGCCACTTTCCCAAACATGCTGTCCTTCTCCATGGATTGATCCCTCTTAACTACATGTCCAAAATACGTAAAACACAGTCTAGCTATCCTTGTTTCCAAGGAGCACTCTGGTTGCGCTTCCTCTAGGACAGATCTGTTGGTTCTTTGCTATTAGAAAGGATAATTATTTTTCTTTTCTTTTTCTTTCTCATTTTCTTCTCTTCTCTTTCTCTCTCTTTCTTTTTTTTCTGCCATGCTGGGTATTGAACTCAGGGTCTTGCACATGCTCTAACACTGAGCTGCATACCTAGCCGCAAGGGATAATTTTTTATTATTTAATTTGCATACAGTATAATGAGTTTCATTATGGGATTTTTATACAATTGCATCATGTACTTTGCACTTGTTCTCTCTATAAGGGATAATTAATAGCAGGCAAAATGCCTGGCGCGGTGGCGCATGCCTGTAATCCCAGTGGCTCGGGAGGTGGAGGCAGGAGGATCGCAAGTTCGAGACCAGAAGCAGTCTGCATAATTTAGCAAGACCCTGTCTCAAAAAAGAAAAAAAAAAAAAGGGCTGGGAATGCAGCTCAGTGGTCCAGCACTTGCAAAGCATGCAAGTGTGAGACCCTGGGTTCAACCCCCAGTACCGCAAAAAAAAAAAAAAAAAAAAGCAGGCAAAATGTTGTGCTTAGGGGCAAGGTTTCTGGTTGGACAGACCTGGGTTCAAACCCACTTCTATTTACTTCCTTTCTGTAAAACTTCATAATAATTCTGTTTTACAGGTATAATAAATGTTTACATGGCTCCAAAGTCCTATCTGAAAGCAAAGCGTTCAGAGAAGTCTGGTTCCATTCCCCTTTCCTCCTCCTTTTATAGGTCACCGTTTTCTCTATTTTTGGCTTTCCTTTCCATTGTGGGTTTCTTTTGTTTTGCTTTGCTTTGTTTTTGGCAGTACTGGAGGAGTGAACCCAGGGTCTTGTGCTAGGCTAGCCCTCTACCACTGAACTGTACCGGCAAGTCCTTTTAAAAATTTTATCTTTAAGCTGGGCATGGTGGCGCATGCCTGTAATCCCAGCGGCTTGGGAGACAGAGCCAGGAGGATCGCAAGTTCGAGACCAGAGGAAGTCTATGTAACTTAGCAAGACCCTGTCTCAGAAAGTAGAGAAAAAAATAAAAGGGCTGGGGGTGCAGCTCAGGGGTCCAGCACTTGCAAAGCATGCAGGCGTGAGGCCCCTGGGATCAACCCCCAGTACCACAAAAAATATATATATATCTTTATTTTGAGACAGAGTATTGCTAAACTGCATAGGCTGCCTCTGGCCTCAAACTCAAGATCTTCCTACTTCAGCTTCCAGTGGGGCTGAGATTATAGGCATCTGCCACAGCTCCTGGCCATTGTGTGTGTGTGGAGGAGTTGTTTGTTTGTTTGTTTGGATTCCTCTCCTTTTTCTGAGATAAAAGGCAGCACATCATACCAGCTGTTATGCATCTTGCTTTTTTTTACCTAAGAAAATATCCTAGGACTAGGAGTGTAGCTTAGAGGTATAGCCCTTGCCTAGCAATTGTGAGATTTTGGGTATGATCCCAGTAGCACAAAAAGAGGGAAAGGGGAGTGGAGAAGGGGGGGGAATGAATGAATATGAATGAATATATCCTAGAGATGGCTCCTTTGCAGTATATAGATATAACTATGCCTTTTCATAGCTGCATAGTACTCTCTTGTGTGGATGTACAGGAGTTTTCTTAATCAGGCCTTTAGTGAGGAATACTTCTCTCCTATTGAAGGGTTGTTTCCAATCTTTTGCTTTTACCAGGAATGCTGTGGTGAGCCTTTTTGTATTTTTTAGCCATTTTTCACCACTTTCCATCTCTGTGACCTGGTGAAAGGGCCTTAACCTCTCCAATCTCAATACCGCTATTTGTAAAATGGAAATAAATCAGCGCCTCCCTCAGTAGGTGGTTGTAAGGACTAGATGAGCCAATAGCACAAAGTGGAGAACACAGTGCCTATTGGTGCCTGTGGCTAGAAGCAAGTGTGAAGCAACATTCACTGTTGCCATGGTTCATTTTGTTCGTGGCTTGGAGCTGTTCTGGCAGGGGCAGAAGCCCTGGCTTCAGAAGGCGCATTCCCGGGGTCTCTGGAATATCAGCGTGGACCCTGTGGGCTTGTCTCAGACTCTAGCGATGTCTATGGCTCTGCATTTGCAAAGACACCAAGAGAATTCCCACACTCAAAGCATCAGCTACGCGCCAGGCGCGGTGGCGCACGCCTGTAATCCCAGCCTCTCAGGAGGCAGAGACGGGAGGATCACAAATTCGAGACCAGAGGCAGTTTGTGTAACTTAGTGAGACCCTGTCTCAAAAAAAAAAAAAAAAAAAAAAAAAAAAAAAAAAAAAAAAAAATGGGCTGAGGGCACAGCTCAGTGGTCCAGCACTTGCAGAGCATGCAGGCGGGAGGCTCTGGGTTCAACCCCTATACCGCAAGGAAAAAAAAAAAAAAAAGAAAAGAAAAAGAAAAAAGCATCAGCTACCACTGGCTGGCCACAATTTCCAAGGAAGGAAAACCCCACCTTTCTCCAGACGCCAGGCAGCTCACTCTGCACCTCGCAGACACAAGGAGGATGAGGGTTTCCTGCTCATGCACCCTCCCGACGCAAACCAAAGGGAGCCATGGCCTCCTCCCACCCTTCTCTGGCCAGGCAGGGTGTAGGGGGGAGGTAGAAGAGCCCCACGCCCCCGTGTGTGGTGGAGGGCAGAGGGCGGCTATTTTTTTCTGGAGTAAGAATTACACAGCCCTGTGACCCGTGCAGCACCTACGAGGGCAAACATGGTCCCTGCCCTCTGAAGATATGACATACATGATGTGCTCCCTCCACCCATAACACCGGGCGGAAAAGGACCTGGCTGGGTCTCCAGGGACCAGGACAGAAGAAGAAGAGGCCAGGAGAGTCACGGGCACAGATCCCAACTCTCAGAGGATGTGGGGTCGCTGTCTGCACACGGTGCAAATGGCACTGAACTCAGGGTCGGGACACCCGGGTTTCATCTGTAGCTCCGTCATGGTTCTGGGATCTGGGGCGAATGCTATGTGAAGGGGCTGAGGAAACAGCAGAAGGAGCCCGCTAGGTAGCCGGCACCTGTAGTCCCAGCGACTCCACAGGCGGAGGCACGATCGCCTGAGCCCAGGAGGTCAGGGGCAGCCTGGGCAACATACTGAGTCCTAGTCTCAAAAAGAGGGCCTGCAGCCAATCTTTCTCATTCTTTTTTATTAGTAGTATTTTAGTTGTAGCCTGCACCTGTAGCCCTGTGGCATCCGATCCCGTCAGATCTCAGAAGCTAAGCAGGGTCGGGCCTCGTTAGTACTTGGATGGGAGACCGCCTGGGAACACCAGAAGCTGTAGGCTTGGGAGAAGGACCTGGCAACCCCCTCCCAAAAATCAATCTGCCATTGAAAACCCTATGAACAGCAGAGAAGCACTGACAATAGTGTTTCCCCTGTTGTACAGAGGGTCACTATGAGTCGGATACCGACTCACGGCACCTAACAACAACAACAAGTCTCAAAAAAATAAAATGAAAAAACAAAAACAAAAATCTCTGTAGGAATTGTTGTTGTTTGTTGTTAGGTGCCATGGAGTCCAGTCTGACTCAGAGCGACCCTCATAGGGTTTTCAATGGCTGACTGTTTCGGGATTGCCTTGGGAGTGAATTACCATGTCCTTCTCCCGTTTTTGTGGTGCTGGGAATCAAACTCAGGACCTCAGAGACTGCAGAGCAGCGTTCTACCAACTGTGCTAAATCCCAGCCCCTCTGTGGGAGTATCTTACTATATTATGAGTGACTTAGGGTCAGGCCGACCTGGGTCCCTGGAGCTAGCAGAGAAGGCGAGGCAACCCTGGCCCTCTGAGTATCATTTCCCTCAGCTGTGAAGTGGGCGTAACAGTAACACCATCTCTCCAGGTTGGTCTGAGGATTAAATGAAAGGACACACAGGGAGGGTTTAGCTCAGTGTGGGATGCATGGCAGATGCCCCATTAGTGGTGATCGCCCTCCTGGCGATGATGATGGTCTAGTCAATAGTCGAGTCAATATCCGACTCATAGTCGGACCCTCGTAGCATTTTCAATGGCTGCCTGTTTCGGGATTGCCTTGGGAGTGGATTGCCAGGTCCTTCTCCCATTTTTGCAGTGCTGGGAATTGAACTCGGGACCTCAGAGACTGCAGTGCAGCACTCTACCAACTGAGCTACATCCCAGCGGGATGATGGTCTGAGTGGATGGATACATTCTGGAAAGTCTAAGGAGATGATGGTTAGAATGACTACGTTCACGCAGCACTTTAGATTTTGCATTTGTCAGGCACGTTTACTTCTTCAAAGGGCATCTAGATGTGTCGGGGTCTCACAATAATATCCTGGGTTGTTGTGGTTGTGGTTGTTAGGTGCCATCGAGTTGGTCCGACTCCTAGTGACCCTCATAGGGTTTTCAATGGCTGACTGTTTTGGGATTGCCTTGGGAGTGGATTACCAGGCCCTTCTCCCATTTTTACAGTGCTGGGAATTGAACTCTGGTCCTCAGAGACTGCAGAGCAGTGCTCTACCAACTGAGCTAAATCCCAGCCCTGGGTAGAGGTTTTATTCATCTCCATTTAACTGGTGGGAAGCAGGAGTTCAGAGGTTACTTGTTAAGATCAACTGGCAGAGCTCAGGGTTGGGCTTAGTGGTGTGACAAGGCCCTACGTTCAACCCCCAACATGCATACACACAAGAAAACCCACCAAAAATAAAAAATGTGCCAGGCATGGTGGTACACACCTGTGATCCCAGCAATGGAGAGGCTGGGGCAGGAGGATGGAGGCAAGTTCCAGGCCAGCCTGGTCTACATTGAAAGTTCTAAGACACTTTTGGCTACATAGTGAGAACTTGTCTGGAAAAAAAAAAAAAATTCAAAACCAAGAACATCTACCATCTAGGTTAAAAGTAGTAGAGCCCAGTGGGCGCAGTGGCACCTGCCTATAATTCCAGTGGCTAGGGAGGCAGAGGCAGGAGGATCGCAACTTCGAGACCAGAGGGAGTCTGCGTAATTTAGCAAGACCCTCCTGTCTCAAAAAAAAGTAAAAAAAAAAAAAAAAAATGGGCTGAGCGTGCAGCTCAGTGATCCAGCATTTGTAAAGTATGCAAGCTCGAGGCCCTGGGTTCAATCCCCAGTACCACACACAAAAAAAAGCAGTAGAGCCCAGACTCAAAGGAGGCTTCTGTGGTCTTTATTTATTTACTTTTTTTTTTTTTTTCATTTTTTTCCTAGTACCTTTGCC
>VMDO01043147.1:0-10100 GCA_007922755.1 Pedetes capensis
ATGTCGAGCTGAAAAGAATGTGTATTCCTCATCATGTGGATGAAATATTCTGTATATATCTGTGAGATCCAACTGGTTTAGGGTGGAGATTAGATTTGATGTTTCTCTGTTGATTTTTCATTTTGATGACCTTTCTCTTGATAAAAGTGGGGTATTGAAGTCTCCCATAATTATTGATTCTGGTCCAATAAAGTTCTTTATATTCCATAAAATTTGTCTTATAAAGCTAGGTGCCCCTATGTTTGGGGCATAAATATTAAGGAGCATTATTGATTCTTGATCGATTGTTCCTTGTATTAAAATGTAATGTCCTCCTTTGTCTCTTCTAATTAGTTTTGGAATGAAATTTAATCTATCTGAAATTAGTATTGCAACACCTGCTTTCTTCCCCCCCCCACTAGGTATACATTTTTCTAGCCCTTAACTCTCAGTTTATTCCAGTCTTTGTGAGTTAGATGAGTTTCTTGAATACCACATATTGATGGTTTGTGTTTTTTCATCCAATTAGCCAGTCTCTGTCTCTTAATTGGTGAGTTAAGACCATTTACATTAATAGTGATTATTGAGAAGCATTTATTGCTATATACCTATATCATTACCTGTTACTGATTTATGAATCATGTTTGCTTTGGTCCTTTCTTGGGTTGCACTCATTTCAGCTAACCAGTTCTTTTTTTTCCTTTATAGGGTTGTCTTAACTCTCCTGGGTGTGGTAGTTGATTTACAATCCTCTCCAGTGCTGGTTTGGTGGTTGCATATCATTTAAAAGCATCAATGTCATTAAATGTCTTATACTCCTCATCTATTTTCAAAGATAATTTTGCTGGATATATTAGTCTTGGCTGGAGATTGTTTGTTTTTTTTAGGATTTGAATCACCTGTGTCCATTCCTTTCTAGCTTTCAATGTTGATATGGAGAAGTCTGCAGTAATTTTAATAGGTTTTGCTTTATAAGTAATAAGGGGTTTCTGTCTTGCTGCTTGCAGGATAGCTTCCCTGGTCTCTAATGACAGCATGCAAGCAATGATGTGTCTTGAAGATGATCTACTTAAGTCGGCCTTCAAAGGAGTCCTGAATGTCTCAGTGGTGTATATATCCATTTCCTGTACTATCTTTGGGAAGTTTTCCTTGAGGATATCCTTTACTAGATTTTGAAGGCCTCCAGTGGATCTTTCTTCTCCTTCAGGGATGCCCTGAATTCTTAGGTTTCATTTTTTCATTCTATCTGAGTTCTCCTGGAAATCTTTTTTTAATACCTTTATCATTGATTCCATTTCTGACTGTTTGTATTTAAGTTCATTTATGGCATCTTCAGAATCAGAAATCCTCAGCTCAGATTCATCCAATCTCCACGAAAAGTATTCTTTAGCTGAGTGCAATTCAGTTAACTTGGATTGAGTTTCAAGGAGAGTTGCTTGGTTTTTCCTTATAATTTCTAACTGGGATGATAGAATGGATTCCAAGTGAGATACCTTCTTTTCAAGGATTTCCAGGGTGCTTGTGGTATTCGTTTTAACTTCTCTTAGCATGTTTATAACCATGACTCTGAATTCTGAATCAGAGATCTCTAAGAATTGAGAGTCCTTGGAGTTATTTGTTGGGGGGCTTTGCTCTGTGGGGCCTTCAGATCCATCCTGCCTCTTTGTGTTTTTTGAAGGTTTACTTTGTTTTCCCATAATATGTTCTGGGAAGTAGAATTCGTCTCTCCTGAGTGCGCAGAACTTCTCCTTCTATTATTCCTTTGAGATTGTGTGGTGCTGAATCTCTGGTGCTTATTTGAGTTTATAAGCTGGGTATATTTTCAGCTTTTTGATCTATGTGGTTCTCTCTTTAGTCCACCAGCTCAACTCCAAAGGGGCTAAGGGCTAGGGACACGATAGATTTTGTTTCTCCTCTGTAGGGTGAGAAAGGGGGGGATCTGGTGACAGAAGGGGGGGAAAGAGAAGGTAGAGGACAGAGGCTAAGAGAAATGCCTGTCAAAATTAAAATTAAGCTTAAGACTTAAGGGTAAAATAATACACAGACACATATATAGCTTAAGAAAAAGATAAGGAGAATAGAAAGAGGGAAGAGAGTAAAACAAGAAAGGAAGAAAATAGAAATAAAAAAAAAAACCTCATGCATATACGCTCCCACCCACATATACAATCACTTGTAGTCAGGTGCGGTGGTATAAACCTGCAATCCCAGCGGCTTGGGGGGGTGGAGGCAGGAGGACCGCAAGCCCAAGATCACAGGCAGCCTGTGCAACCCAGTGAGACCCTGTCTCAAAAAGTAAAAAATATGGGCTGGGGGTGCAGCGTGGCCATCCAGCACCTACAAAGCAAACAGGCACAAGACCCTGGTTTCAAACTGCCGTACAAAACAACAAAAACAAACAAAAACCCCAAAAAAACAAAAAACAAAATAAAAAAAAATCCATGTATACACACTCACACACACATATATAAAAACACTTGTAGTCAGGTGCAGTGGTGCACGCCTGCAATCCCAGCAGTTGTGGGGTGGAGACAGGAGGACCACAAGCCCGAGATCAGAGGTAGTTTGTGCAACCCAGCAAGTCCCTGTCTCAAAAAGTAAAAAATATGGGCTGGGGGTGCAGCACGGCGGTCCAGCACCTACAAAGCAAGCAGGCGCAAGACCCTGGATTCAAATCCCCATACAAAAAGAAAAAGAAAAAAGAAAAGAAAAGAACCCTTGTATGTTCTTGCAGGTGAAATCTGCACTGTGGACACCCAGTTCCACCGGGTGAAGTTGATACTACAGGAAGCAGTGCTCCCTCCAGAACTCAGGATTGCAGTGTTTTCACACAATCTGCAGGAGCAGTCTGTCTTAGTCTATAGAGATTTTGCTGGTTACATAGAAAATGGCGGATTGCCCCACAATGTCCTGGGTTTAAGTGAGACACC
This sequence comes from Pedetes capensis, assembly GCA_007922755.1. Classification (NCBI taxonomy): domain Eukaryota; kingdom Metazoa; phylum Chordata; class Mammalia; order Rodentia; family Pedetidae; genus Pedetes; species Pedetes capensis. Next base: position 2,910 of record VMDO01043147.1, read on the forward strand.
GAATAACCAAAGAGATAGTTCCACAAAATATTCTGTCTCTATTGTATTGTTTGAGAGGCAGTGGAACCTGTGGGGTCCTCCCTGGGGTTCTCCCTGGCCCACATAGTTTGGGTGCCAATTCCCCAAATCAGAGATTTCCGACCCAAAGCCTATAGCATGGAGGGAATATGGCTGCTATTGTGGATTTTTTTATTGCAGGGCTTTCCGCCCACTTGGGAGACCACTTGGGAGGACCAAATCCTCTTGTGGGTGGGATGATATTCAACCCCCCCCAGAGAGAATCTGTAGCAGGTCTGTCCATGCACAGCGATTGTGCTCAAAACTGCTCTTATTGTGTCTAATAGTCCCGCAAGACTCTGCCAAAAAGGAGCACTCTGTCCACATGGGGCTCAGCCGCCTCTGCAGACCTCACCTTTCTCCACAGTGCAGTGGGATGACTTAGGATCCCCTCTGGTGTGTCTGGGATCCAGATGTATATGTGCCTATATGTCTGTGGAGATTTCGTCTGCACCACTGTCCCACCACAACAGGAGAGAGGGAGCTGCGTTTCAGCTCTGGATGCGTACCGCTGGCACCAGTTCCCCAGTTCCCTCCGCGATTACTCCCTGTACCCTTGAGTATCTACTCTCATGGATCTGATCCCTATTTTCTCACGTGAGGGACCTATAACAGCCCAGCGTCTCAGGCTGTGGGATGTATGCCGCTAAAGATGGTGATTCCGTGTGCCACCTCAAACTGACTCACCCGAAACTTGTAGTTTGTGTCCCGTGGGCAGGGTGACAGTGTGATGTCAAGGTTGCACTCCGTGTTGGGTCCGGCTCCCATGGGTGTGTGTGCGAAGTCCCCTCCGAGTCTCTGGGATTCTATCCCGCTGTCTGCATGATGGCGAAATGGCGGGATGGCGGTCCTGCTATTGACGTCTGTGTAGCTCCTCCGAAGCCAAATGCTTGATTTCAGTGTTCATCCAGTTTCATCCTCTATCTCCCAATCTAAACTATCACTGTTTCTATCTATTCAATGTGAGTTCTAAACCCCTAATCGAGGCTTCCCTTTACTCTGGGACAGAAGGTGCATGTTATCTGTCCACCATCTTGCTGGAAGTCCTTGTGTACAACTCTTAATATCTTATCACTAGATTTTTCTTACCAGAACTAAATGACAAACACTATAATGTTGTCTATTTTGTTAGGTATCTAAAGCATAGCTATCCTGTGCTGATAACAGTGTGAGAGTGAAGACTGATATATTTTTTAGTGTTGACTTTTGTGGAACTTCTGCATTACCTAACCAAAATTCTTACCTATTATCCTTCTTCATAGAGTTGTGCATGATCAGATTTCTGTCATAGAGAAATAATAATTTTAACAGCAGAGAAAAAGATGGAATTGCAAGGGATGATTAAACTGAAGAGGTGACTATTATAGTGAGGCACGATGAGGTTCTGAACTTTAGCAATAACCATAGCAGAAAGGAAGAATTTGAGAATGATTCATAAAGGGTAGACAATAGTTCTTAATGGTTGAAGGAAGAACATAGAATCCAAGTTGACCCCCAACCATCTGATTGAGGGCACTAGATGACTTATTCACTAGATAAGAGAACACAAATGATAAAGCAAGAGTGGATTGGGGTAATACTGAGGTACCTACAGTACTTTGAAGTGGATAAAGACATTGACTGATAAACTTAAGGACTTATTTAGGATCTGAGCTCCTCCACTGGTGATTTTCTCTCACTTTGGGTTTTTGTTGCTTCCCCAAGTCATTTGTGTCTTCTCAAAGTCTTTCATTGAGATCTCCACTAGGCTGCCTTTCTAGAACATTTGTGATAGAGTCATTTTGCCACAGCAGCCCTATGCCAGATAGTTTGCCTCTAAGTTTGACCATCTCCTGTGTTGCCAATGGTATATGAAACTTTGAGAACTTGTTCATAATGCATGAGAGTTAAGGAAATCTCACAAGGGCTAAATGAGGCCCCCTTTCTGCCTGAACTTCTCAAGCTCTTATTTTTATGTTGAGTTGTCCCTTTGTGGACATCTCCTCCTAGAGTTCTAAACTTCTCTTCCACATAGTTCTCTAAATTGGAAGATATGGAGGAGAGATCTAATCTTGGTTTACATTCTGACTTCTTTCTGTATTATATGGCAAGGGTAAAACTCTGTAGTTGTTTCTTATATGTTGTTGTTGTTATAGAAGGTGCCAAAAATGTATGCATATTTTGGGATGAAAACTTTCCATCTTGCTGTTTTAAGAATGTGTCATATGTTTGTTCTGCTAATTCCTGTGTCACATCCAAATTTTTTGATAGACTTTTGTGGTGATGATGTAAACTGTTCCAACATCATAGCAGAGGAAGCAGGATTTGTTGCTGTGCAAGACCCCTGAATCTTCCTTTGTGCACACCACAAACAATACCATGCATGTCAAACTTATACAAATGTGTGAAATTGTTAGGCATGTTGGAGGTTTTGTTGCATACTTACACCTCCATTGTCATTGCACTTCCACAACTTGTATTCTTGAATTTCAAATACCTCTTCAAAATGGTCTTGTACTGCTCTAATGACAACTGTACTTCTGCCATTTTCTTTGACTGTCTTGCCAGTCACATGGTGGTGCTAGCATTCATTTGATTAATGCCATCTTTGAGCAAATGTCTTGCTACATATTGCTACCATAATTCAGTTCAGCTTTGAAAAGTAAGATAAAGATATTATCTCTTAAAATATGTATATATTTTTTGGCATCCTTGGTATGTTGACAGGAACTTGAGGAGTATAGCAGGACAGAATGTTAAATATGGCTTTCAATATTGTCTTGGAATTTGAATAGTAGCCTCATAGATGAAAACAAAATAATAAATTACAAGTACCTCTACCCCTCTTTAGATTTTGTTGTTATTGTTGTTAGGTATCATTGAGTTGGGTCCAACTCACAGAGATCCTGTGTTCAACAGAATGAAATACTTCCCAACACTGTGCCATGCCTAGCACTATGTCAGTGCTTCTCTGCTATTCATAGAGTTTTCAATGTCTGATTATTTCAGGATTGTTTTTGGAGTGTGCTCCCCAGTCCTCCCATTTTTATGGTGCTGGGGATTGAACATAGGGCCTCGCAGAGTGAAGAGCAGAACTCTGCCACCTGAGCTAAATACCAGCCCCAAAATTTATGATAGATAAGGGTAAGATGGGCATGGTGACACATGCCTATAATCCCAGCAATTTAGGAGACAGAGGCAGGAACATTGCAAGTTCTAGGCTAGAGGCAGCCTGCATAACTTAGTAAGACCCTGTCTCAGGATAAAAAATATAAAAGGGGTCAGAGGTGCAGCTTAGTGGTAGAGCGCTTGCAAAGTATGCACAAGGTCCTGCATTCAGGCCCCCAGTCCTGCAATGAAAAAGAAAAAGATAAGGTTAAAATTGAATTCTGTAAGCATTAGCCCATCACCTGTCTCCAATCTATTTAGAAAAAGGTTAAGAATACACTGAGAAGATGAAAAGACCAAGAATACTTGTTTCTTTGATAGTACTGATTTGTGTCCCATGCAAGGAAGGTGAAGACTTCTCTTTCATCTCAACACAAATGAAAAAGCTCCAAGAGATCCATTTGGAATGTCTACATATGTCTCTTGGTATTTGGTTGCTGACTCATACCTGAAAACTCTAAAGGCTAAAGAGTTACATGCTTTGAAATGGCATGATAAAGAGGAGAGTACAAGTACTTTCACAGTTTGGCACAAAAAAGATTTGTGTGGAGGTCATTTAAAGATGGTGGACAGATAGCACACACCTTCTGACCTGGAGTAAAAGGAAACCTTAAGCAATAGTTTAGAACACACATTGACCAGATAGACAGAGTAATAAATTAGATTCAAGAGAGTGGAGAGAACCAGGGGGGCAACAAGATCGCAAATCAAAGCCCAGAAGATCCACACAAAAAGCAGCAGCTAACTCACCATTTCCCAGATCACAGAACACCGAGAGAATCTAATACAGAGAAGAATCCATGCACACATCCACAGGTGCTCGCATCCTACATGGAGTACAACCCTGGCATCACGCCAACATCCTGCCAATGGGACACAGACAACACTCTCCACAGAGAATAATTGGTGAGTTTGCTTGAAGCATCAGGCACAGTGGCCATCTCTATGCGGTGCCGCCTGTGCAGGTGGCGAGACTACAGTGGTGGTGGTGCAAAAGCCTCACGCAGTGGTGTGGGCCTTAGATACACCAGAGGTGAAACATTATCATCCCACCCATCCCAACATGAGTGTGAGGAGTGAACGCAGTAGGGGCTGGAGAATGTGTGCCTGCGGAGCACGCCCAGAGACTAGCACAATATGGCTCCCTCCCTCCTATTGTGGCAGGGCAGTTGCACGGCACTTCCACATGGACACATGGGCACATGGGCACTTGGACCTGAGATCCACTGGGGGAGATTCAATATCGTCTTGCTGCACCATAGAATCAGCTAGGGTCTGTGGAAGCAACTGAGTCCCATGGAAACAGAGCGTGACTACAGTCCTACAGAGAGCGCAATGGTGTGCCTTGTGCCAGGGCAGTTTCGCGCACAACTGACACATGGGCAGACAGGCTGCAGATTCACTGGGGGTGGTTGGATATCATCCTGCCCACTACAGGGCGGGAGTGGTGAGACCACAACAGGATTCAGAATGCACGAGTGGATAGAGTCTGGCATTAAGACCTAACTTCCACAGCCATATGCTCCCGCCATAGGCATTGGGGCAGTGATCTCTGAGTTGGGATCACAACACCCCAACTCCGTGGGGCAGGAATAATTCCCAGAGTGTCACCACAGGTTGCACTGCCTCTCTGACAATACAACAGGAGTGGAACATTTCACAGGGCAATCTCTGAAAGTACCCAGTGGCCTGCTTCAGCCGGAGAGACTGCATGGCTACTTGCCATATCCACCCAGCTGGGGGAAGCTGCACAGAAGCTCCACCCCCTAAGCCATCCTGCTTCTAACAAGAGAACTGGCAGGGAAAAGCCTTTTTCCTGCAGCAAGGACAGCCACCTGAAAGAAAAGAGGCAAGACCTTCTGAGGAGACTGAAGACTGCTGTAGATAGTGTGAAAACCACTGTGGCCTTAGCTCTCTAATATTCTATACCCCCTTATCCACTTTATTGATCTGATACCTCTTGTGAGGGTATACAGGTGTTTTCTTTTGTGTGTGTGTGTGTGTGTGTGTGTGTGTGTGTGTGTGTGTGTGTTCTTTCTCTCTATATATTTGTTTTTCTTTTTATTATTTTATATTTTAATTTTAATTTCTATTATTCTCTGTTCTCTCTCTCCTCTTCTTCCCTCTTGTTTCCCCATACCCTCCCCCTCCTCATCCCCCAGTAGAGAAGCAGAATCTGCTGCCTCCCTGTCCCCCAGCCCCATTGGAATAGTGAATGGGAGAGTGGTAAACTGAGGAGTGGAGAGTTCAGGATTCAGATAAGAGTGTCACGAGCTGATGGTCCACTGAACCTGGGAGAACTGATTAAAAATTAAGCCCATTTTGAGTCGAGTAAGGCTGGTGAACCAGAGTAAGAGCCCCACAGTCTAGACAACCGAGGAATCACACTGTACCCAGTAGACCAATCAGAGACTGGGGTCTCAGGGATCAGAGTGAGTCTGAATGGGGCAAAACTGAATACAGAGCCTGCACCAGATCCTTGTCTAGGGTTCTAAAGCTGCAAAATACAGGGTTGAAGAGTGAAAATAAAGTGCCAGAGATTCATCAACACACAGACTCATAGGAATAACAAAGGGAGAAGTTGTACATACTTGGGGGAGACAAAACCTAAACCCAGACCAAATAATGGGTAAGCAAAGTCAGAAGGCTACAAAAAACACAAAAGGGCAAGCTGGATATGAAGATTCCACTGACCAAAGTCTCCCAACAAATACCTCCAATGAATCCCAATTCCTAGAGATCTCTGAATTAGAATTCAGAGTTTTGGTTATTAATATGCTAAGAGAAATCAAAACTAACACAACCAGAACCCTCAAAACCCTTGAAAAGAAGGCATCTCACCTGGGGTCCGTACTCTCCTGGCAGCTAGAAATGGTTAGGAAAAATCAAGCGGGAATCCTAGACATGGAAAACAAGCTAAATGAATTAAACCCTGCAAAAGAATCCTTTTCATCAAGACTGGATGAAGCTGAGTTACAAATTTCAACTGCAAGGACTCAACCCAACAAATTAAATATGTACAGTCAGAAATGGAAATAATGATGAAGGAATTTTAAAAAGATTTCCAAGAAGCCTCAGACAGAATGAAAAAATGAAACTTAAGTATTCAGGGTGCCCCTGAAGGAGAGGAAAGGTCCACTAGAAGACTAGAAATCTAGTTTATGATATCCTCAAGGAAAATTTTCCAGAGATAATCCAAGATCTGGATACATACACAACTGAAACATTCAGGACCCCACCCAGAGTAGACCAAAATAGGTCCTCCTCAAGACATGTCATAGCATGAATGCTTTCATTAGAAACCAGAGAAACAATTCTGAAAGCAACAAGAGAAAAATCACAGATAACTTATAAGGAAGACCCATTAAAATTACTGCAGATTTCTCCATATCAACATTGAAAGTTAGAAAGGCCTGGTCACAGATAATTCCTGTCCTAAAAAAGAACAACTTCCAACCAAGAATACAATATCCAGTAAAATTATCTTTGAAAATAGATGAGGAGTTTAAGACATTCCATGATATTGACATATTCAAATGATTTGCAAACACCAAGCCAGCTCTACAGAGGATTGTAAATCAATTACCACATCCAGGCAAGATAAGAAAACCCTATATAGAAAATCAAAGAATTGAACAGCTGAAATGAGTGCAAACCAAGAAAGGAAGAAAGCAACCATGATTCAAAAACCACATGTAATGATTGGATGCATAACAATGTTGTTGTTGTTGTTGTTAGGTGCCGTTGAGTCAAGTCCGACTCATAGCGACCCTATGTACAGCAGATCGAAACACTTGCCGATTCTGTGCCAGGCAAACAATCTTATTTATGTTTAAGCCCATTGTTGCAGACATTGTGTCAATCCATCTGGTGGAGGGTTTTCCTCTTTTGCGTTGACCTGCCACTCTTCCAAACATGATGTCCTTCTCCAGGGATTGTTCTCTCCTGACTACATGTCCGAAATATGTAAGACGCAGTTTGGCCATT
>VMDO01043148.1:0-10095 GCA_007922755.1 Pedetes capensis
CAAATGCTTATTAAGAAATATTATTTGGCACACTGGTGACTATCTGCTCCCTTAGGAAATCAGGTCTTATATAATAAAGAAATAAATTGAGCTGAAAATCAAGATTCTAAAAACAAAACAAAATAGGAGCATATGCATTTTAGTCCTTAGTGTCTACTCTCACTTCCAAAGGGGCTCTTAGAAGTATCTAATATTCCTAAAATTTAATAATCTTATGCATAATTTAGGATTAATGTGTATGATCTTATTTTGAATGGCCTGTTGATTTTGACTAGCTGATGCTTTGGCTTGGTGTTCAGTGGGGATAGAATATATATTTAACTCTGTTAAATGAAGAAGCAAACTATCACTCAAAATCCAGGCTGATATTTGCACTAGTGGAAATCTGCCCAGTCAAATCAGTGGAAGGGATTGTACAAAATATTTATCTCTTGGAGACAAGGCCTCAAGAAATGTATTGCCTTTTTGTGGAGGTATTTTCTCATCACTTTAATAAAGGTATAGTTAAACATAACGATGGAAATTAATCTGAAATAACCTCACTTTCTTTGGAAAAATACAGATTATTTTACTTTATTTCTAAGTGTCTTCAATTTAGAAACTTAAGATCAGTCTAAATTAGTATTAGATTTATTCTGGAATACCAGTGTGGTCTTGCAGTGTTCTGGACTATTCATGGAATAAGGAAATAAGAATATCAGATCATTTTATTTCAGATCAGGCAAGCATTTATGGTGGTAGGAGAAGTGGAAGAAGAAAATGTTGCCTGGCACTTGGTTGCCAAAAGGTCTTCTTCACAAATTAACCTGAGGAGACTAGAAAACATTAATGAAAATTTATTAGTGATCTGATGCTTTTCAAGAGTAGGTGGAAGAGGAATGAAATGAACAAACATCTTTTCTAAGGTTACCATAACTTTAATTTCTATCTCCCCAGAGGTAAGATATGGAAAATACAGGTTACATAATACAAAAGACTCACAAACTACCAACTGTTTAAATCTTATAAAAAGTATTTAGAGCTGTATTTTAATTCTTAGAAGTAGTAAAAATATATAGTAAAAAGGAAAACATTTAACATCCATAAGAAACTATAACATTTCAAACTGCTGAATTATTCTAGAAATACATATCACCAAAATAAAACTTTAAACTTGAAAGGATAGCGAAAACCATGAGGTGAACTCAATGTGGAAGAAAATATACAACATTTAATTTAATGCCTAACTCTTTTAAAAACATCTACCGAGGGATAAACTGAAACAGAGCTGGAAATACCAGGAGAACAATAACAGAATGCAGAAACAACTAAAAAGAGACTTGGCAGGATGGAAAATGAAGAACTCATAACTACACACAGTGGACTTCATTGCTTGCTGGCCCTCAGATTGCTTTGACACCCCTGTGGAATAGCAAACACATAAAGCCAGACAGATGTGGCACTTTCAGTGGGTACAGAAATCCTACAATGAGAAATTGTTCCAGGTGGCTAAAAGTAAAAGATACTGTAATTTGATCAAATAAACAGTATGGAAATATTCAATGATAGATTTTATAGAGAGAATGACTCCAAAAATCCCACGTGTCCACAGACTTGGCAGGTGTAAAATACCCTGACATTTACTAGTAGTCCTCATTCTTTCTGAAAGTGTATGCAATGTTGCAGTAAAATGAAATATTTCAAAATTGGTAAATGCCACTTTCTAATAAAAATATAATATGATTAAGATATAAATAAAATGTATTGTCAGTTCGGGCCTGCAGCCATAGCCCTGTGGCATCCGATCCCATCAGATCTCAGAAGCTAAGCAGGGTCAGGCTTCGTTAGTACCTGGATGGGAGACCTCCTGGGAACACCAGAAGCTGTAGGCTTGGGAGAAGGACCTGGCAACCCCCTCCCAAAAATCAATCTGCCATTGAAAACCCTATGAACAGCAGAGAAGCACTGATAATAGTGTTTCCCCTGTTGTACAGAGGGTCGCTATGAGTCGGATACCGACTCGATGGCACCTAACAACAACAACAACCTTGTCAGTTCACTCTGAAAAACCAGGAACATTCAGGATATTTTACTCACACTATGTATAAAAGCATGTATCCTACTTGGATGTATAAAATGTGCATGGGTAGCTGGGTACAGGCCTGTAATCCCAGCAACTCAGTAGGTGGGGGCAGGAGCATTACAAGTTTGAGGCCAGACGCAGTTTGCACAACTCAGCACAACCCTGTCTCAAAAAAAAAAAAAAAAAAAAAAAACCTTAAAAAGGGGCTGGAGGTGCAGATCAGTGGTAGAGCCCAGGCCTAATATATGCAAGGCCCTGGGGTAAATTACACAGCACTTCAAAAAAAGAAAAAAATATCTATGTGTAAATAAATACAATAAATAGTGCAAAATAATTTTAAAAGAAATAGAATATTGGCATCACCACTAAAATATTCTATTTAGGGTCAAAAAATATTTATGTGAACCTAATATGTGTCAGGATTGCTTCAGGAGTGGATTGTCATTTCTTATCTCCCATTTTGTCAGCCATTGAAAATCTATCAGTGTCACTATGAGTCAGACCTGATTTGTTGTTGTTGTTAGGTGCCCTCAAGTTGGTATCTGACTCATAGTGACCCTCATCGGGTTTTCAATGTTTGGCTGTTTCGGGATTGCCTTGGGAGTGGATTGCCAGGCCCTTCTCCCATTTTTACGGTGCTGGGAATTGAACTCGGGACCTCAGAGACTGCAGTGCAGCGCTCTACCAACTGAGCCAAATCCCAGCCCAGACCTGATTAGATGGGTCTTAACAACAACAACAGTATGTGTCAAAGTTTTCAAAGCATGACCTCATTTTATCCTGACTATATTTTACACAAATTTAGGTTCAGGGAAGTTAAGGGACATAGTAGGGATTCAGACATTAAATTCTGAATATAAACTAAGTGGCCAAATCTGCATCATAACTGCCTTTCCATGAAAATCATGTTGAATGAAAGAATTAACTTTTTTTAAAAAAATAGCAAATGTAAATTTTTTCTTAATTCACATACTGTCTTTAAATATATTTTTTTAACAGATCTCATACCTGAAAAATAAAACTGAAATTATAATATTTTCTGTTTCATTTATGTGGATGATAAAGCAATTGTTTAAGTAGGAAAATAAAGTATAGAGAAGGTATTTAGTTTTTTCTAATTTATATCCATGTCTATTAAAGTAGCACTGAGTCCTAGACTTTCTACACTGACTCTGACACATTTGTCAGAAGTGAAAGAGTTTATGCTTTAAAATATTTACAACTACTCATTTGGCCTGAAGTCATTAAAAACATTTTGCTCATTGTTAAAATGGATATATAAACTCATATATATGTAAAATTTCATTCTGAAGAACTGTCATAGGATAAATCACATTTTGAGGACAATTTAAAATTTAATATGCAAAATAAAAGAACTTCACGTCCAGCTTTTAGAGTAATATGAGACCTGAATGGAGGGCAAGAAGAACAGAGCCTCTTAGTTTGGGTCAAATAAGAGGAAAATCTCATGCTGACTTTAGAGGTCAACAAGAAGTGTGATCAGAGAAAAGTTACTGAGGTTAAATTCACTGATTATAAATCATTACCTTTGAGGAGAATTTCTGTGTAAGTTTAATAGCTGTTGTTTTTTTATCCCTCTGCTTCTGCCTTACACAGGCTCAGTTAACATATAGTCTCATTTTGCCATGCCTATCTTAATTACTTAAACACAGAACTATGAGAATTTGGTAGGTTGGAGGTGTTGATTGCACCTTAATATCAAAAACCCCAACATCCTTACAACTGGGTCAGTACGCAGCTTCATGATAAATGGAGAAAAGGTTGAGGTTGTTCAACATTTTGCTTTACTTGCTTCTACAATCAACACCCACAAAGCAGCAGTCAAGAAATCAAAAGATGCCTTACATTAAGAAAAGCTGTTGCAAAAGACTTCTTTAAAGTGCTGAAAAGTAAAGATGTCACATCGAAGAAAAAGGTGCACCTAACTAATGCCATGGTGTTTTAATTCACATCATGTGGTTATGAAAACTGGACATTGAACAAGAGACAGAGAAGAAGAACGGTTGCTTTTGAATTATAGTGCTGGAGACAAATACTGAATATACCATGGACTGCCAAAAGAACCAACAGATCTGTCCTAGAAGAGCAAACAGTGTACTCCTTGGAGTCAAAGATGGATGGATTGCATCTTACATATTTTGGACATGTGGGCAGGAGGGATCAATCCCTGGAGAAGGACATCATGTTTGGGAGAGTGGCAGGTCAACGGAAAGAGGAAGACTCTCTCAACTAGATGTATTGACTCAGCATCTGCAACAACTTACTGAAATAAAAGAGATCATGAGGCTGGAACAGAATCAGGGAGTGTTTCATTCTGCTGTACTTAGGGTCACTATAAGTTGGACCTCACTCAACAGCACCTAACAACAACAACAACATGGATGTTTGGAAGAATTTAAAGTGGAAGATATATAATGATGAACTTTCAATTACATTTCATAAAATGCATGGACATGACATTGGTATTGTTCATCTGGACTGGCAAATAAATAAAATTTGGTATATTCTAAGCTTTTACTCATGACTTTATTCCATGCACAATTAAAACACAACAAAGTGACATGTAAAGAGGAGGGCTGATCACAATCCAGTTTTGATGGACTTCTTTTCATCTTTTTACCCTCAATGTTTTATCTCAGCACCAGTATATATCTGACTAGCTTCCTAGTTACTTGTTCTGTGGAGTACATTCACTTACCTGTTTCTCTGTACCCTAATCAGTTTTCCTTCTTTACTTTGGATTCAGGTCTATAACAATAACCCAATAGTACAGGTTTTCTAATTTGACTTTGGTTGTTTCTCATCAATTTTAATCATTGTTTGTGGCCAGGTATGTCCTTGCACCATAGGTCAAATATTGATGAGTTTCTAGCACTATCTGGAGAGGATTTTAACTTCATTGTAATCCATTGAATAGTATAATGGAAAAAATGATTAAAGATGGACAAATGAAGGAAAGGGATGGATGAATGAGGACAGTGCATAGGGAGGTTTGGTAAATCATGGAAAAAACTGAAAATGAGGAAAGACTGAAGGAGAAATGGATGATTGGGAGCAGAAGATCAGATTTGCACATAGTTATTTAAAATCTTTGATCAATGAGTGTCAGTTTTATCCAGTTGCTGTCTCTTAGGTAATATAACCATGCCATGAAGACAGCTTTGATAGGAAAGAACACCACATAAAGAATATCCTCTTTGATTTATAAGTAAATGTTTTAAGGGAAAAAAATATCTCAAAAGAGAAACTCTTCACTTTCTATTTGTTTTTGAGAGAATGTAAGCCTGTATTTCCATATATTCATCCAAAGTTTGTTTTGTACACTCCTTAAGCCTTAAAATAGAACAGTAAGGTAAATGGCTTCTATAGGAGTTCAAATAACCCTTTCAAAAGTAGAACTAACACAAATATTTTTAAATAACCTGTGTGTGTGTGAGTGTGTGTGTGTGTGTGTTTGTATGTATGCAGAAGAAATAAATGTTATGGATCTACGAGGGTTGAGACCAGATTAATTAATTGGAATTTCCTATGAGGTATTTAAAACTATTCAGCTATGCCATGGTTTAGAACTCCTCAATAAATAAGTAACAACAATAAATAATTATGACAAAAATACCTGTCTTAATAGCATCTCTCACAAGTGCAATGAAATACCAAGACAGATTCCAACATGGCACCTAGATTTGGATTCCTATGCTATGTTCAAAGTCTCCTCATTATTCTATGAATGTTTCTGCTAATCATTTACTATTGTACAAGGTGAAAGCAGTTAACCTGTGTAAAGAATTCTGATCCAATATTGCATCACTTTCATAAGGACACTTGAAGTACATTATTAGGCCAGCTCAGTCACACAAAGTCTTGCATAGTCATTGTAAAAAAAGTTTTTTTAATCAGATTAATTGATCTGGACCCAGACAGGTAGACAAAAAGGCAATTAGGATCTGAGAAAGCTACTACGCGTAAGTAGGTTTCTTCCCTGAATTATGGTTTAGGGCTTAATTTCTTGGTGAGGAGAGGGGGACTGGAAATTGTCATTGAGGAGTAAGAGAAATAGAAAGCCTGATCTAGCAAAAAAGGCTATGAAAACTGGGATCAGGCATAAGGGATCAAAATAGAAATTCAATCAACAGAAATTAACTAAAGGTTTAGTTACAGGAACCTGGAAGAAAAATGTTCTGCCTTCAGATATGAAACACCAGTTCTTCCCAGTCAGAAATGATTTCCAGATTCCTATGTTTTGAGTTGTTGTTGTTGTTAGGTGCCGTCGAGTTGGTATCCGACTCATAGCCACCCTCATAGGGTTTTCAATGGCAGACTGTTTCAGGATTGCCTTGAGAGTGGATTGCCAGGCCCTTCTCCCATTTTTGCGGTGCTGGGAATTGAACTTGGGACCTCAGAGACTGCAGCACAGTGCTCTACCAACTGAGCTAAATCCCAGCCCTCTTAGAGGGTCTTAAAAACTCTCCTGAATAATAACAAGTAGATTTCACATTGTAGAGTAAGGCTAGAGAGTCTTAGGATTCCAGCTCTAGAAAAAATAGGATTTGGAGACCATGAACATGTCAGATTTTAAGATCTGAGAGTCAAATGACTCATTGGGTAAGAACTCTGTAACTTAAAAAGTGAGGGTTGTGTGATTCTTTTCCGCAGTGTCTTGATGTCTAATAAACTTTAGCATATGCTAAAACTAAATGATTAACACAAAATACTTATCTTTGGTTCTTTCTATTTTTAATAGAGTTATCCAGATAATTATTTACATCTTGGATATTTTATTCCTTTTTTAAAACCTTAAGGTTACAGTTCTAAATATGACATGCATTTTAAAACTTAACAAAAGCAAGAACAGGTTGCATTCTGTTGTACAGTATATTAATTCAGGACTTTTAGTATGTGTTTTTTAATAAACAGAAAAACCTTAATTAAAACAATATGTGAATTGGCTATTTATATTTTTTGAAGCACAACCTTGGTATGTAGAGTTATTTCAGAATTGGGCCTAGTGACACATACTTCAGCACACAGGAGGATCAGGAATTCAAAGCCACCATGAGCTACAGTGAGAGACCTTGTCTCAAATGCTTCCTGGCCTATGTAATCTGAAAGAAATAGGTAAAGTATATAAATCAAATTAACTTCAGATCTAGCTACATATCATTTTGACATCAACTCAAATTGATATATTCATTTTTTAAGTGAAAAATATTTACTACAATTACATCCCACTGGTGTGTTTCACAGGTTATTGTTTTAATGCTATAAAGTACTTCTCAGATATCCACTCTTAAAAAGCATAAAAAAATCCCCATAAATTAGTCACTTGTAAGCTCATAACAAGTGGATTAATGTAAAGGCATCCAGCTTTGACTTGTAACCTCTTCTCAGAATAGTGGAACTAAGCATGTTTAGCACAGTGAGACTGGGCAGAGTAGGGTCAGCCCTCATTGAGCATAGCTTTGATCATTGATAGATCTAATTCATGCAAAATTTTGAAGTCAACATGGTGTATGATTTTACTGTTTTTTAAAAAATAGGGTCTATTTAAAATTTTATCAACTGCAATTTTCTCTTAAAATAGAAATGTTGAGCAGGCCAGCGTATATACAATTGCGTATATTGCGTGTGTGTAGAGGAAAGGAGAGAGAATAGGTTCAGCTAAGAATAAATATTTTAGGATTATCAGGTTTTAGACAATATTAAAAGAAAAAATCATGTTAGAGATCTCCTATGGCGTTAATAATTAGATGTCAGAAGATATCAAAAAGACTAAGCCATGAAACATTAAATTAAGCTAGAACTCAGGAAGTTGAAGTGTAACCAGCAAAAGAACCCATGAAAGGTAAGCCAAAGACTTAAGAATCAAGAAAAAAATGTTGTCACAAAAACCATGAGAAAGGAAATTTTAATCAATATTGTCAAAAAACCAAACTATGAAGGCTAAGAATTGATGATATTATAGACCAATTTTGTTTTGAGTGGTAAAAACATATCTTAATTGGAGTGAATTCAAAAGTGATTTTGAAAGAAGATACATGGAATAAAGACAACCATTAGACACAGAAGTACCATGAATTCTTTCTCAGAATTTAAGAAAAATGAAATTATAACTAGGCGTGGTGGGACAGGGATATAATCCCAGCACTTAGGAAGCTGAGGAAAAGGGTAGCCTGAGAGAGAGAGATGGAATAAAGGAAAGTTGGATTTGGTCAGTACACACCAAATACACGTGTACAAATAAACATGTACAAATATACTGAATCCCATTAATATGTACCATTAATACATCTTCAGAAAGAACAATAACAGTTGGCTATTTTACTGTGACTATTTTAAGTAGCATTGCTATTGTTACAAGAGGATTTTGGAGTTAAACAGACCAAAGTTCAAATGTATACATTAATTTAATCTTATCCTAATTTTATTTTAAACTTTTATTTCTCTAGGCTGCTGACTATGTATGTAGACCTTGAGTCAATTTGCCAACTGTGAAAAAGTAATAATTTATATGACCTTTAATTTGTGGTTTTGGTTTGGACTCTATGAAATAACATAGATTTCTAATTTTCTAAACATTTAATATTTTCTTCAAGTTCTCTGTGTCTAGTAAGCCCTCAACAAATAGTAGTTATCAGTATTATAGGAGTCACTCCCATTTTCAGCTACACAGACCAACTAGAGCTACTAAGATTGTTTTGAAGCTGTTTTCTGTTACTGAGCCCAAGGTAAAGATCTTTAAGGGAATCCACTGTAAAAGAAAAATAGCCTGAAAAACTATTAATATAAGCATATTAGTCTTTAGTATAGGCAAAAAAGAGCAATCTTCCTTTAGAAAATTTTAGAGAAAGAGTGGATATTAGTCTTCTGGTGTCCCAAGCAGGTAAATATCCTTCTTATGTTTGGAAAGTTTTGGTTTTTTTTTTTGTTGTTGTTGTTGTTGTTGTTTTTTGCCTAAGACTTAATGAAAAGTAGGATTCTGCCTTCACCTATAAAAATTGTGAAAAATTCTTATACTTGTTCTCTCCATCCCGAGAAACAAGAGTGTGTCAAAGAAAACTTGCACTTGACAAGATGAGTAGGCAAGGAAGAATTTAATGATACTGCAAGAAAAAGATTGAACTCAGCTCCCTCAAAATTAAAAAATAAAGGAAATTTTTTTAAGCATTGGTATGAGCTAATAAGAAAGAAATGGGGGATATTGGGGGTGAGTCAACTAGCAAATGTAGTCAGATCATCTGTGTTTACTGCTTGAAACTGATATGTTAATGTTAGAACCATACTTTCCCATATAGGCTTAGAGATAGTTGTGCCATCTACTTTGATGATTCTATTTAAAAGGATGGCTCCTGGGTCTGTGAAGAAGACATCCCTTAACTGTAAAACTATCACCAGCTGGAATATTTACCAACACCATGGAAGATCTCCCAAAAAGGAGTGCATTAATTTTATTGATTCATGTGTAGATATAGTATGTGAAAGATTCAAATAGTACACTCTCCTCTTATTCCTTTATGTGATTCCTAGTTATACATTGAGACCAGAAGAGTTGTGGCACGACAAAAAAGATATCATTCAAGAAGGAAGCAAAAAGTTCTTAAAAAGACAAGAAAAAAAGAAAAGACCAAATTACATGTCCAAAGAGACACTGGACCTTGCCCTTGAACATCAAGCAGCTAAAGCAAAAGGAAGACATGATGAAGTTAAGGAACTAAACAGAAGATTTCAGAAGGCAGCTCGAGAAGACAAAAACAAATATTATAATGACATGTGAAAGGAGATGGAGGCAGAAAATCAAAAGGGAAGAACACGTTCTGTGTTTCTCAAGCTTAAGGAAGTGAAGAAAAAATTCAAGCCTCGAGTGACAGTAGTGAAAGATTCTACAGGGAAAATATTAAATGATGCAGGAAACATCAAAAGAAGATGGGAAGAATACACAGAGTCATTATACAAGAAAGAATTGGTAGATGACCAACCATTCCAAGAGGTTGCATATGAAGAGGAACCAATGGTGT
>VMDO01043149.1:0-10199 GCA_007922755.1 Pedetes capensis
AAAAAAAAAAAAAAAAAAAAAAAAAAAAAAAAAAAAAAAAAAAAAAAAAAAAAAAAAAAAAAAAAAAAAAAAAAAAAAAAAAAAAAAAAAAAAAAAAAAAAAAAAAAAAAAAAAAAAAAAAAAAAAAAAAAAAAAAAAAAAAGAAAAAAAGAAAAAGAAAAAGAAAAGCAAAATGCCTTAA
The DNA here is from genome assembly GCA_007922755.1 of Pedetes capensis. Classification (NCBI taxonomy): domain Eukaryota; kingdom Metazoa; phylum Chordata; class Mammalia; order Rodentia; family Pedetidae; genus Pedetes; species Pedetes capensis. The sequence goes on from VMDO01043149.1 coordinate 182, forward strand.
TCTGTGACCCTTAAAAACAGACAGGCAGTCATGAACCCAACCTTAGGCTGAGAGCCGTGTTATTCTGCACATCTTCAAAAACTAACAAAACACATAGTTCAAGGACACTCTGCCAATCGCCTTGACAGCTTCTCATGGGACAGCTGTCTTCACCTCTAGCCAGCTGACTTCTCTCAAAAACGTCTCATACACACACTGTGCTCAAGCTGCCTTTACTTACCAGTATTGTGACCAAAGGTAGCCAACAAATGAGGGGAGAAAGCCAAAGAACTGTGGCTCTGTGGTAAGTACTTAAACTCTCCCCAGAAAAGCAAAGCATAAAAATGTGGGAACAAAATCACCCTTGGCAGACTGTACGCTGTATCCCTGGTTTTAAAAAAGGGGGTGAGGGTAACTAACTGTTCTGAAAGCATTTGGTTCTGGCACTGTGGCTCAATTTATTTGGGAATATAGTCTGACCAGCAGCAACCTACAAAGCATAGTACAGAGAAATAGAAAACGAACACTGAATAAAGAATAGACTTATTCAACTTTGTTATATCACAGGATCAGAGAAAACTAAATTTCACAGTTAATCATTTGAGACTCAGAGATGCTCATTTGAGATCTCTCTCTCTCTCTCTCTCTCTCTCTCTCTTCCCCCCCCCCCAGCTTTCAGTTCCTGACACATACACTGGCTTTTTCTCACTTTTTTCCACCCACCAGTCTTTACTTAACAAAGTCTGTGAGTCCTTAGCCTGGCACTGGAGTTATTAAACATTCTAGAAGATTCGACTCCAAGCACCATCCATCTCTATAAAGCCCAGCTGGGACTCACCATCGTGCGGTCTCTCTGAGGGACATTCCACCTTCTGTTGGGCTCCGGGGCCAAACTTCATATGGAAAACAACTGCCACACTGACCTTTTCCCCACAGCTAAAGGCAGGAACAATAATGAACACCATTCCTGTGCTTTAAAAAGTGCCCGGTCGCCATGACAACCCTTCCACTCCGGGCTAATTAGTGTGGTGCGGCTGTAGGATTTGATACAGCTCTGGAGGGGCTGCTATTTCCAGACTCCCCCTGCCATTGTGCTTTGGCCCCTTCCCAGTAATTTAACCAGGGGACAGGGGATCTATAGGCCGATTGTCGCCCAGGGCAACCCACCCTGCGATCATGAGGGGGCAGCCCGGGCTCTCCATTGGTGCTTCTCTCTTCGGTGGCAACTTCCTTTTCTGGTGAATTTAACTTTCAAAGATGTCACAGCTGGAGGCTGGACAAGGAGCAACTTAAAGGCATTTTGCCTTTCAAATCTTGCCTAATGCATTCCAGCCTTGACTGGCAACTAGTTTCCCCCGAGTTGGAGTTCGCCCCAACAAAGACTGCCTGCTGGGTACTAACAGGCGCATTTGGATGGCAACAAATAGGTTAGATTTTGGAAGGAACAGCTCTAATCCCAGGCAATTAGAATCACAGGAGTCCCAGCTTGAACCATTTAGTGAAAAGCTTTACACACCTACTATGTGCAGGGGTTCCTGCCTCAAGCTTCAAGAAAATACAAAAAAAGTACAGGCTGGATTTGGTTTCCAAAGAATTCGAAGTTTATGAGGGTGTCAGGTGCCCTGAATATCAACATTTAGGTAGCAGTTAACCCTTGAGTCAGTCCGACTCATAGCAACCCTATGTACAACAGAAAGAAACACTCTCTGACACTGTGCCATGCCTGGCATTATGCCGGTGCTTCTCAGCTATTCATAGGGTTTCCAATGGCTCACTGTTTTGAGAGTGGGCTGCCAGGTCCTTCTCCCATTTTTGCAGTGCTGGCGATTGAGCGCCAGGGTCTTAGAGCGCACAGAGCAGCTCTCTACCAACTCAGCTGAACCCCAGCTTCATTTGTTGTTATTGTTGTTGTTAGGGGGTTTTTTGTGTCGGTTTCTGACTCATAGCGGCCCTCACAGGGTTTTCAATGGCTGACTGTTTCGGGATTGCCTTGGGAGTGGATTGCCAGGAGTGGTCCTTCTCCCATTTTGGTGGTGCTGGGAATTGAACTTGGGACCTCAGAGACTGCAGAGCAGTGCTCTATCAACTGAGCTAAATCTCAACCCCCAGCTTCACTTAGGTAATTGTTGTTGTTGTTAGGTGCCGTGGAGTCAGTATCCGACTCATAGTGACCCTCATAGGGTTTTCAATGGCTGAGTGCTTCGGGATTGCCTTGGGAGTGGATTGCCAATCACTTAGGTAATAGAAATTCTAATATAACATATTATGCCATGTTAAAGACACAAACTAAGTTCCTGGGGAATTCCAGAGACAGAAGGGTACTGAGGAGGTCCAGGCAGCGCACGGATTCCAGCCACAGCTCGGGTTCTTAAAGTGCTGGAGGGGAAGGGCTGCTGTGCACAGGGAAAAGCGGCACCCAAAGCTACCAGGGGGAGAAAGAACCTGCCACGCTGTCTTTAGTCTGGGGGTAGACGGGGATGGACATGGGGTGAGGATGGACATGTGGACACAGGGCATGAGTTGGATGGGTCACTGTGTTCAAGAGCAGCAACTGGGCGTGGCCAAGGCCAGACCTCTCTGCCCTGGAAAGACCCCTGTCGACAAGTTGAACCCTGGAAACAAGGCTGTCATCCCCCAGTGTAAGGGCAGGGCCTACTTGGAGACCAGGCTCATCATGAAACATTAGCAGCCACCAGTTCAGACCAATGAAAGACACATCAGGTGACCTGGGAACTTTTGCAAGTTGTTAAAGTGTTGAAAAGTAAGGATGTCACATGGAAGACGAAGGTGCGCCTGACTCATGCCAAGGTGTTTTCAGTGGCATCGTATGGTTGTGAAAGCTGGACAATGAACAAGGGAGACAGGAGAAGAACTGATGCTTTTGAATTGTGGTGCTGGAGACAAATACTGAATAATATATCATGCACTGCCAATAGAACCAACAGATCTGTCCTAGAAGTACAACCAGAGTGCTCCTTGGAAGCAAAGATGAGTGGACTGCATCGGATGTATTTTGGACATGTCAGGAGGGACCAATCCCTGGAGAAGGACATCACGTTTGGAAGAGTCGGGGGTCAATGCAAAAAAGGGAGACCCTCAACTAGATGGACAGACACAGTGGCTGCAACAATGGGCTTACACATAAAAATGATCATGTGGCTGGCAGAGAATCACAGAATGTTTCAATTGTTGTCCATAGGGTCCCCATGAGTCAGACTCTCCTCGAGCGCACCTAACAACAACAGAGAGAAGGAAGCTACAGAAAATTGTGTATAACAATCTCATTCTAGAAGAGCAGTGACAGCCCCTCCCTGCAAAACCTGCTCGACCTGTGGGTATGTGCACGGATACACACATCTAGATACAGACAGGCACAAAACCAAGGAGAGCCACTGCGATGGGTGGTGGGAGGAAGCGTCAGCTCAAAAGAAGATAAAGAAAAATCAGACTGCAAGCAAAGAAGGAGCTCACCAAACAGACAACATGAGAAACTTCAGTGTGATTATGCATCTTTGAAGATACTCCAAAATAGTGTTTCTTGTAAGGGAAAAAAAATCAGAACCGGAACGGGTTCTGGAGGTCCTGCATGGGCAAGAGCGAGACAAGGACAGGGAGGCAGAGAGCCAGGTGAGACGCTGCAGTGAGGACACTAAAGAGTGGAAGCAATCCGAAGGTCAATCAACTGACAGATGGGTAAAGCAAATGCAGTATACAGCCCTCCACCAGAATCAGAGGGGCACTGGTTCCAGGATGCCCTCGCGGATGCCAAAAGCCTCAGATCACCAAGTCACTTGCAAGAAATGATGTCGTTCTTACACATAACCTGTGCACAGCCTCTCATACTCTCAATCATCTCTAGATTATTTATAGTACATATTGCACGGTGCCTGCAGCCATAGCCCGGTGGCATTCAATCTCGCCAGATCTCAGAAGCTAAGCAGGGTCCGGCCTGGTTAGTACTTGGATGGGAGACTGCCGGGGAACACCAGGTGCTGTAGGTTTGGGAGAAGGACTCCGCAACCCACTCCCCAAAATCCATCTGCCACTGAAAACCCTATGAACAGCAGAGAGGCACTGATAATAGTGTTTCGCCTGTTGTACACAGGGTCGCTATGAGTCGGATATTGGATATTGACTCGACGGCACCTAACAACAACTACACAGTAAATAGTATATAAACAATTATTACGTTGAGTTCTTACACTGAATTGTTTAGGGAATCAGAACCAATTTTTAAATCACGGTTGAGGAACCCAAGGACACAAAGAACTGACCGTGTGCATGTGTGTGCGTGCGTGTGTGTGTGTGTGTTCATCCAATGGAATATTACTTGGACAAAAAAAGGAATGAAGTACTGATACATGTTTCAACACGAATCCGTTAAGTGAAAAGAAGCCAGTTACAGAAAACCACGTTATATGACTCCATTCAGATAAAATGTCCACAACAGGGAAATCTACAGCAACAGAAAGTAGATTGGTAGCTGCTTAGGGCTGATGGCAGAGACGGGGACCCACACGGGCATTAGGCAGTTAGCTAGAGAGACAAGGGATTTCTTTTTGAGATAATGAGTACGTTCCAAAATTGAGGGTAGTCATGGCTGCATGTATCTGTGACTATTTAAAAATCACTGAATCACACATTTTAAGTATCAAACATTTGGTATGTGAATTATATATCAAAAAGTTGTTGTTGTTGTTGTTAGGGGCCGTCGAATCGGTATCCGACTCACAGCGACCCTCACAGGGTTTTCAATGGCAGACTGTTTCGGGATTGCCTTGGGAGTGGATTGCCAGGTCCTTCTCCCATTTTTGCGGGACTGGGAATTGAACTCGGGACCTCAGAGACTGCAGCGCAGCGCTCTACCCACTGAGCTAAATCCCAGCATATCAAAAAGTATTAGAATAAAAAGTACATTAGGGCCAGGTGTGGGGGAGGTACACGTCCGTAATCTTGGCAACTCAGGAGGTGGAGCAGAAGGATTCCAAGTTTGAGGCCAGAGGCAGCCTGTGTAACTAAGTTAGATGCTATCTCAAGATAAAAAATAAAAGAGGGCCAGGGGCTGGAGGTGCAGCTCAGTGACAAAGCACTTGCCTAGCCCAGGCTCAACCCCTAGCACCACACACAAAAGAAAGGGTATTTAAAGGCCGGCTGACCCAGAGGCATTTAAGATGGTCAAGAAGGGATGGCTGTAGGGGAAAGTTTGCATCCTGGTGACAAAGCTTCGATTTATACTTGGAATAATCAGAACCCCACCTCCCAGTTAGAAAAACAACTTTTCCTATAATCTGAAACGATAAGAATGTTGACTACCTAGACAAAAACAAATGAGCGATAACAAAGCAAGCTAAACTCGCCACAAAAACAAATTCTGGTCAAACCTTACCTCTGCCGTGTCAAACTTAAATAAGGGACATCAGGTGTGCTGATGACCTAGAAAGGCCAGGGGAAATGCCTTAGGACGAAAGGACAGAAAGGCAGGCACACATGTGGTTTTGAATCCGACTGCCCTGAATGTCGTCTAGCCTTACATAAGTTCAAAAGTATTGCATAATGACTGTAGGAAACATGACAACCGCCCCCAATAAGGGGAGATTCAACTTGTACTTACTAAATTAAAGAAAATGTTGTTGTTGTTAGGTGTCTTCGAGTCATGTCCAACTCATAGTGACCCTTATAGGGTTTCCAATGGCTCATTGTTTCAGGATTGCCTCGGGAGTGGGTTGCCACGTCCTTCTCCCATTTTTGCAGTGCTGGGAATCGAACGCAGAACCTCAGAGACTACAGAGCGGTGCTCTACCAACCAAATTAAATCCCAGTCCAAATTAAAGAAAATAGAGGGAGTTTATTATTTGTGGACCTCTAATGTTCTAATACTCTTTCCCCCAGTACTGAGGATTTATACCCAGGGCCTTGTGCGTGCTAGGCAAGTGGTCTACCAATGAGATGCACCTCCATCCCCCTTTTAAATTTTCTGTCTCGAGACAAAGTCTTGCTAAGTTGCGCAGACTGGGTGGTAGTAGTAATAGTAGCAGTAGTAGTAGTTGTTGTTGTTAGGTGCCGTGGAGTCGGTATCTGACTCATAGCGACCCTCATAGGGTTTTCAGTGGCTGACTGTTTCAGGATTGCCTTAGGAGTGGATTGCCAGGCCCTTCTCCCGTTTTGTGCAGTGCTGGGAATTGAACTCGGGACCTCAGGGACTGCAGCACAGCGCTCTACCAACTGAGCTAAATCCCAGCCCAGTAGTAGTAGTAGCAGTAGTAGTAGTAGTAGTAGTTGCGCAGGCTGCCTCTAACCTCAGACTTGCGCTCTGCCTGATTCTCTCTCTCTTGAGTGCAGGGATTATAGGTGTGCGCCATGGTGCCTAGGGTTCTATTGCTTTTTAGCATCTCACACAAACCAACCCAGGAACCATGGGAAGAATCTTGGAAAAGGGGGAGGATGAGAAATGGAGCCTGCCACGCAGCAGTAGCCAGGGCTTCAGGGAGAAGGGACTTCTGTCCACTCTGAAGGCAGGAGTCATATGCACAGAGTGCCACTATGGTGCGAGAAACTGCTTCAGATGATGAAGAAATCCAACGCTCCTGGTATGGTGAGCTTCTTGCCATACTTGGGACTCTTGATGAGAACAATACCTAATACTGTTCACTGCACTGAGAGCGAAGGACAACCTCAGGAAGGAAACAGGGCGGGAGCACCAGTGATTCTAATTTCACTTGATCCTCCCTTGTTTCAGCCAGAAATTACAGTAACTCTGATAAAACTCATTGGCTAGTGTGTTGCCACTGTGTAAAACCCTATTGTACATTTATTGTTACATAGTCTCACTTGACACAGATCTACAGAATTTAAAAAATTTTGGTTTGAAGGGGAAAATGTGATTTTCTTTAGAAGAAATGATATGCTTTATCTGACGATAAACTGACAAATATATAACTCGCTATAATTATCTTGGCCTGCAGCCGTAGCACTGTGGCTTCTAATCCCGTCTGATCTCAGAAGCTAAGCAGGGTCAGGCCTGGTTAGTACTTGGATGGGAGACTGCCTGGGAACACCAGGTGCTGTAGGATTGAGAAGACCTGGCAACCCCCTCCCAAAAATCAATCCGCCATTGAAAACCCTATGAACAGCAGAGAAGCACTGACAATAGTGTTTCCCCTGTTGTACATAGGGTCGCTAAGAGTCGGATACCGACTCGATGGCACCTAACAACAACAATAATAATTAACTTATGCCCTACTTTTGGCCAAAAAGGAATTAAGGCAGCATAAAATAATCTGAAAATAAATATGTTGATGTAAAGAGAAAAAAGGAGTAGAAAATGCATGACATTGTTCCCTTTGCCTTGGCTAACAGGAAGCTCAAAGTTTAATTCAATTCTCAACAAGATAACCTGCCATTTACCAGGTTATTTTGTCTTCATCTTTGAATAACTCTTCATAGATATTAATCATAGGTGTCTCAATTACTTAAAAAAGGATATATTAAGTCTACAAAATGATGAAATATTTCAAAATGCTAATCATTTTTAAAAAGTATTCTATTATTCAATCTCAAAGATCTGCTGTTCATTATTTAGTAAGTTTTGAAATTGAAGGAATTCAAACAGGGCTTCAAACTTGTTTCAGTATGTTAAAATCGAGAGAGTCTGGGTTTGGGTTTAAATCCTGTGACTAGACAGAGCTTCAAATCAAATTCAAACCGGAACCCTGAACCTGTTCCCGTTCAAGCTTTTAAAATAATTTTTCTGAACTTGAACCTGACCCAAAACCCTGTGAAAAACTGGGTTCGGACTCAGTTTTAAGTGTTTTGTGTTTGTTTTTTGTATCAATAGCTATTTAAATATTGAAAAAACAATATTCATCTATTTATACACAGGATTAAAATTTTCATTCCAAACCTGTGCAGACTCTGAACCCTCTCTACATTTTAACAGGTTGAACCCATATCCAAACTTGAACAAGTTTTTCATGGAGTTGAAGCCCTGATGTCAAACCTTTCTATCTCAATTTCAAATCCTTTAATTTCAGGAAGAAATGTCATCCTTGCTTAGCAGCCCTGCAGGAATTACCAGCTGCTCTTGCTTCTGTGAGTGGGGTAGTGATATCGTCTTTGCATACATACAGCACTGTTACACAAACATTCTGGTGGGGTGGCTTAGCTGGGTAGTCTCACTCCATTCTGTAAATGAGAAAAGTAGGCGTGACCAAGGCAAATGACTTGCCCAAAGCAACTGAATATTTACTTACATAGGACAAATAGACCAGAACATAGCTCAGTAGTGGAGCTGAGTTTAAGCCCTAGCACCGGATGACCAACCAAATCACACAATTAAAAAAATTAAGTCCTGAAGAGTTTCCCATTTGTGAAAACGGGTACTATAGTGAATCAAACTTGCACACACCAAAGCTACTTTCCTATTCACATGTTATAAAGCACGTATGTTTCCGCAGGGCGTAGCTCTCACAGGGCGGCCATGTCCTTAGGGAAAAGAGGAAGATGGACTCTGGCAGAGAATGTGCTCTGCACTACAGTGCTCCTAGCAGCCATTGGTTTCTGGAAACACATTCTGGAAGACTGAGCACTAAGAAGAGTGTGAGGGTCTAATCTGTCAGGCACTGACGTGGTCCAACACAAGTTAAAAATCACACTTTTAGCCAAGGCAGGGGCACCCACGTATATAGTCCAGTTACTTGGGAGACTGAGGCAGGAGGATCACTTGGGCAACATAGCAGGGTCCCATCCCTTAAAAAACCAAAGCAAACAATAATCAAATAAAAACCCCAGGTCCACAAGTTTAGGGGCCAAGGAAGCCTTTCGGAAAATCCAAGGCACCCTGAGCAAATCCAACTCTAGTCACTCCCATGAACAATCAAAGGCTCACAAGCATCTTTATCCTGCACTTCAATTTCAGGTAAGTGAGGAAGAATCCCCAATATTCTTTGACCCACTGTGGCTCAGCTCCACTCATTTCCTTCCCCTGCCCCTCGGGCCTCTGCTGAGGCTGAGTATCCCAGCAGTCAGGCTCCGCAAGAGGGAACGTGTCACACCACATCCCCAGGCAAGTAGCCACACGCAATAACACATTTCCTCGTGACCACTTCTGTGGTAGCAAATCCCAAATGCACCCTGAAAAGCTGTCAGGGCTGCTTCTAGCAGGTTATAATTTATTCCTAAAACGAATCTTTTCCTTCTTTTTTGGCAATAATTTATCCAGAGTCCAAACATCAGATGTTATCACCATGTCTTAGAGATTATGGAAAGGTGACCATTCCTTATTTTAATCGACTGAAATGTTTATTAAAAGCCTTACCCACGGGAAGCCAGCACAGAAGTGGATGGGATGCAGCCAAGCAAGCCGCCTTGGCCAGGAAAGACACAGTGGGCCCTTGGGATCCAACCTACTTAGAAAGCAAAGGGCAGTGATCCCTGGAAATGATGGTCCAGGAGACCCTGAGATCACCATGCTGAACCAAGGGATCTGAGCATGAACTCTCACCGTGAGTAGTCTTACTGCTCTAACCGGGTCCCGTCTTCAAAAAACACATTTTTAAAAGTTTCTATCCCATAAAATTTAACTGCCCTATTGGTAGCTTTCCAAAGTCAGAAGCATAACATTCTAAAATTAAAGAGTTCTACTTCCTCTTATTCTACTTTTAAAAAATAAATCCTGACCTACCTTATGTAAACTAGTTGAAACTTTATATAGATACATATTGAGTCTGCAACTGAAGGATTCCATACATTAGTCCATGGGAGGACAGCCCCCAGCATCCTAAGAAATACTAAACATGGCTGGGCGTGGTGGCACAGGCCTGTCATCCCAGCGGCTTGGGAGGCGGAGGCAGGAGAATCGCAAGTTTGAGACCAGAGGCAGCCTGCATAACTTAGTGAGACCCTGCCTCAAAAAGTAAAAAAATGGGCTGGGGGTGCAGCTCAGTGGTCCAGCACTTGCAGAGCATGCAAGCACGAGGCCCTGGGTTCTACCCCCAATACCAAAAAAAGAAAAAAAAAAAAAAAAAAAAAAAAAAAAAAAAAA
>VMDO01043150.1:0-10095 GCA_007922755.1 Pedetes capensis
TAAAATTAATTAAAATTAAAATTAAAATGTGCAGTTATTTTGTCAATTATATTTCAATAAAGCTGTTTAAAAAGATTAAAATGTTCATAAATATAATTATGACTTATAAAATGTTATTAGTAGTTACTATGACTTAATCTAGAAAGAATAAGCCACTTGAAATAATAATTTCTTTACTATAGATCAGTAAAGAGGACCATGATGAAAATGAAGGAATCAGCAATCATGTTCATCTCACACAACATCTTTCATCGCACTGTTGTGCTTCCCTAGTGATTTTTGCTTCATTTTTAAAAAATTGGTTGTATTTAACCCTCAATGATCATGGCTTTGTTACTTAAAAGATACATGACCATTAAGAATGACTTTTTTAGGGGGAGGGGGTTGAACTCAGGGCCTTGCACATGCTAGGCAAGCATTACACCACACCACACCCTCAGCTCCCTTTATAATTTGAGACAGGGTCTTGCTAAACTGTGCAGGTTCCTTCTGGCCTCAAACCTCAAGTCCTCTTGCCTCAGCCTCCAGAGTAGCTGGTATTAGAAGCATGTGTCACAACACCTTGCTAACAATGGGCATTTTTAGTAGCTTAACCTGAAGGCCATCTCTCTAGTATTTCTTACCTATTTTAACTTCAAGGGCATGGGTAACCTGCTTTTGTTCCACTGCTATTTCCACCACAGGTGGCCTTGCTTTGACACCAGTGCCTTTGTGGTCCGACTCTTTCTAGCCTTTCTTGCCTCTTACCCTGGTATAACTTTCTCTTGGGTAGTAAACAAGTAACAATTATGACTGCCTTTACTTTTCCCCTCTACCCTTATTCTTTATTTGAAAGAAAACAGATTCCCTAATAAGCATTTGTAAGGAAACCTGTAGTTTTCAGCTATGAACATCAGATTCACCTGAAGAGCCTGATATGACACAGATTGGGGGATACCACCCCCACAATCTCTGATTCAGAAGATTTGGAATGGTTCAGAAGTTGGCATGCTAATCAGATAGTGCTGATGCTGCGGGTCTGGAGCTACACATTGAGAACTTCTGGTTAAGAATATGTGCTTTGATGTTTGACAGGGCAGGATTCAAGTCTCAGCCATATACATCTGAGGGCAATTTATTTATCTTCGCTGGGCTTCAGTTTCCAGCCCTGCAAATTGATAATTATAATTTTAACAGATTAAATATGTTAATGCTTGCAAAGCAACTAGAACATATCAGGGCGTAATAGATGAGAGCTGATATTACTCTTAGTAGTCTTAGATTAATTACTATCATTAGATGAGGCATTAAGAAAACATCTCAAAAGGGTAGCCATTTCCCTCAGCATGTGCCATCAGTAGACATCCCTCTCCCAGCTTCCCTGCTCCCTACCTCCACCTACAGCATTTCACCCAGGTGTCCTCTCTTCTCTGGGCTGGTACCTTCCTGCTGTCTCCCTACCAGCCAGACTTTCTTTCCCAGATGCACACTACTTGGGTCTGTATTTTTGACTCAGTCATCTGATAAGCCCCAAGAATACTTGGCATTAGGAAAACAAGTGTGAGGTAAGTGGTGTCTTTAATACCCAATGTCCTAGCTATTCCCTAAAACTTTTTAGTGGCATTAATTATGAAAATTTTAGAAATAAAAGAGGTTGTGAGCATGTGAGTATTTATGCATGTGTATGTGGGTACACCGTGATAGGCTAGGAGGTGCACTATTTTGATGATTCAAGCAGTTTTTCTGTTGACTTGAGATGATTTTGCGTGGGGGGCTGGTTACCTCACTCAGCTCATACAACCGCCTGTTGTGTCTACTGAGGGTTGAAAAAGAATCCAACATTTACCTTCAACCTGCAGGGATTCGGGCCTGAAAGGCTCGCATGCTTTCCTCTCCAACGCAGCTTTCCTTCTGGGTTTCTTTTCATTGTCATCTTTCTCCATTTCCAAAGAAATCATGAAATCAAATCCAAGCAAGCTGGACAAAGCAAACATAGACACCAAGAACCCGTCACGGTAAGCATGTGACATCAGTCCTTGTGTCCTGCCCTTATTTCAAACCCCAGCACAGAAAGTTGGAGCAACGCGGCTTTCAAGATAGGGATACAACATTGTGGACTATTCCGTCATTTAACAATGATGGAAACTAACTGAGGTTAGCCTTCCAGAAGGCAGGGGTGTTGCTTTATGGACCTTTCTGCAAAACATAAAAGTGATGGGTGAAAAGAAGAGAGGGCTCAGGGCTGGCCTCTTATCTGCCCTGACAAGGGGTAGCATTTATGGCTGCTGTGTGCTGTCACCTTGTGCAAATGAAGCATGTGTAAGTAAAATGAGTATGCATGCAGTAACATCTATTTCTCTTTTCTCAGATGAGGGGCATCCAGCCATAAATATGTTTCAAAAGAGGTTTAACATTGCTGATTGATTAATTTGAAACAGCTTACAGCTGCACTTAGAGGTCTTACTGTGAGGGCTTTCTTCCTCAGTCACAACAATTCTTGGAACATTTTCTAATCACTATATGCCAGAAAAGGTATTGGTTAACAAGTTTCCTTTGTCCTAGATTTGTGCTACATTTCTGATTTATTTTCTAGTTGCACAATTTGATTTCTGTAATTAAATATTATCTCCTACAATTAGTTTTCCCTGTCCATGCTGATATCAAGGCAAATGTCCTAAATCTGCTTCTTATCTTCACATTAAGTTCAGATGATTTTACCAAACACATTCAAATCACATATTGGGTCAAGGCTCTTTATTAACTCTTCAAAAAGTCAGTTCACTATGCAAAGTTGTCTCAAAGGAACTCAAAAGAATGGGGCCCTAACTAGTTTAGCACAGTGTATGTCCACATATACAAAAGCACAGATGCACTTTAATTTTAAAATTTCATAATTAATGCTACTAAAATTTTGTGAGAGCCTGCAGTCATAGCCCTGTGGCATCTGATCCCATCAGATCTCGGAAGCTAAGCAGAGTCGGGCCTGGTTAGTACCTGGATGGGAGACCACCTGGGAACACCAGAAGCTGTAGGCTTGGGAGAAGGACCTGGCAACCCCCTCCCAAAAATCAATCTGCCATTGAAAACCCTATGAACAGCAGAGAAGCACTGACAATAGTGTTTCTCCTGTTGTACAGAGGGTCGCTATGAGTCGGATACCGACTAGACGGCACCTAACAACAACAACATTTTGTGGGAAATAGCTAGGACATTGGATATTAAAGGTACTATTTAAGTTACATTATTTTCCCCAATGCCAAGTATTCTTGGGCTTATCAGATGACTGAGTCAAAAATTACAGGCCCAAGTAGTTTGCATATGGGGAAGACAGGCTGATAGGGAGACAGCAGGAAGGTACTGGCCCAGAGAAGAGAGAACACCCGGGAGAGGTGCCATAGGGTGAGACAGGGAGCAGGGAATGCTGGGATAAGGGGATGGAGAGGGCTGTTTGCTGATGGCACATGCTGAGGGAAATGGTGGCCATTTTCAGATGTTTTCTGAATGTCTCATCTAATGATGCTAATTAATCTAACAACTACTAAGAGTAATGCCAGCTCATTTATTAAGTTCTCTGTTCTCAGGCATTGTAGGTATTAACATACTTAATCTTCTCAATTAGATAAAATGCATCATTAAGAATAATACCGGCTAAACTATAGCATTAATTTTGCACTAAAATGACCCATGCATTATATGAAGTCTGTTCTTAACAAACATAAGATTTAGGTATCCACAGGGAGATTATAAAGCAATAAAATTTCAAGCTATACTCGCTTTCCCTTGGTAGTCAGCCTATTTCTTTTCTATCTTCTTGCTATGCTTCCCATCAGTTAATGTTTGTAGGCTAACGTTAGTGATAAACTAAACTTACAGGAAGGAAACCTGAGAAAGACCTTCCTTTCTACTGCACCATGCATCCCAGATTCTCTGTATCAAAACTCTTCTGTGTGAAGCAGAAGGCTAAATATATTTCACAAGTTCAGATGCAGCTCTTCTGAAGGTGCAAATGGGAATTTATTATTCATTTATTCAAAAACATATTTGTATATGTAGTAAAAACACAGCAGTGAGCAAAATGTATAAAAATCCTTATCCTCATGAAGAATGTACCTGTGTACTAAATAAGGAAGAGATATGTTCATTTATGGGGCAGTAAGTACAATGGAGAGCCATAGGCAGAAAAAGAGAATAGAAAGTGGTAGTTTCAGGTGTTCATTCATAGCTCAGGGAACCCAGAAAGGGATTGGAGTCCAGGTTTTGAGGGTATACTGATGGTGCAGGGCACCTGGTGGGGTCTGAAAAAAGCAGGGAGAGAGGGCACCATGAAATGATGTGCAAGAGCCTCCAGCCAGCTGCTAAGCGTAAGGTTCTGTCTACTGAAGAAGGAAGGTGGGATCTTTGCAGGGGCACTAAGAATTTTGGAGTGCCCTCTTACCAATGACAGCGGGATGCAGAGAACCAGGAAAGTTTGGTCTTATCTGTAAGAAAAAGAATCTGGGAATCTGTGCCAAGGGGAGGTGTCCATTCAGGATTCTTGTTCCTGAGGTTTATAACTCCTGAGGAACTTAGGGGGAGACTGCACTAAGCAGTCTTCTAGGTTCATCTTGCCTGAATGCTTTTTGAGGATATTCAGATCGAAAGAAGGACAAGGGACACAACATGGTGTGTGTGTGTGTGTGTGTGTGTGTGTGTGTGTGGTCTGAGTGTCCCAAGCTTACTCTCTGTTCTGAGGGAGAATACTGAGGGAGAATGGCATGTTCAAGAGCAACTTGCTGTGGAACTCTATCTTTTTTTTTTTTTTTTTTTTTTTTACATTTTGAGACAGGGTCTTGCTAAATTAGTGCAGACTAGCGTCTCAAACTTGCGATCCCCCTGCCTCCGCCTCCAGGCTGCTGGGATTACAGGTGTGCACCACCGTGCCCGGCTTGGAACTCTATCCTTTTTAAAAGCCTGGGCTACTCCATGGCAGTGCAGTGAAGGAGTGAGTAGCATTTCCTAGTGTGTCCACTTCAGGAAAGAGCTTTGGATAAAGTGAGACTCCCTGCCTTAATCTGTGCCTTTGGTTGGAGAGTGACCACTTGGTGAGGGGTATGCGGATGTCTGCCATGTGTGAAGGAGAGCTTGAGGCCCATTGTGGACCAGGAGCTCACCACTGCTGAGAAGGACCAGTGGCATTTCTCCCTCAGTGACGCTCTCCAAGAGATAATGGTTTGAGCCTCCCTGGAGAGATGAGATTATTTTTGTGTTCAGGAATCTCGGCAAGACCCAATGCCTTCACTTCCCAGTCAGATCCTACTCCATTTAATGACTTCTGAAATTATATCCAACTCCCATGGAACCTGATTAATGATCCCAGTTGCCTGCTTTCTACCATTCACCGTTCATGGGGGTGGTTTATTAGAATTTGACTGTAAGCCTTAGAAGACACTAGTGTTGTTGTTATATGCCTTGGGTTTGGTCCAACACACAGCGACCCTATGTACAGAGGAAGGAAACATTCCCTGATTCTGTGCTAGGCACACTATCTTTTTTTATACTTAAGCCCATTGTTACAGACACTATATCCATCTAATTGAAGGTTTTCCCTTTTTTCATTGACCTGCCACTTTCCCAGACATGATGTCCTTCTCCAGGGATTGGTCCCTCCTGACTACATGCCCAAAATATGTAAGATGTAGTTTATCCATTCTTGCTTCCAAGGAGCACTCTGGTTGAACTTCTAGGACAAATCTGTTGATTCTTTTGGCAGTCCATGGTAGATTCAATATTCTTCTCCAGCACCATAATTCAAAAGCATCACTTTTTCTGTCTCCTTTGTTCAATGTCCAGTTTTCACAACCATATGATGCAATCAGAAACACTATTGCATGAGTCAGGAACACCTCCATCTTTAATGTGACATCTTTACTTTTCAATACCTTAAAGAGATCTTTTGCCACAGCTTTTCCCAGAGCAATGTGTCTTTTGATTTCTTGACTGCTGCTTCCATGGGTGTTGATTGTAGAACCAAGTAAAGCAAAATTGTAGACATCCTCAATCTTTTCTCCATTTATCATAAAGTTACATACTGACCCAGTTGTAGGATTTTTGTTTTGTTGATGTTGAGTTGCATTCCATACTGAAGGCTATGTTCTTTGATCTTCATCAGTAAATGTTCCAAATCTTTTTTACTTTCAGCTGGCAGAGTTGTGTCATCTGCATAATACAGGTTGTTAATGAGACTACCTCCAATCCTGATGCCACATTCTTCTTCATACAGTCCAGCTTCTCGGATTATTTGCTCAGCATATAAATTAAAAGATAGGTGAAAGGATACAGACCAGATGCACACCTTTCTCGACTTTAAACCAAGCAATGTTTCCTTGTTCTGTTTGAACAACTGCCTCCTGGTCCATTACAGATTACTCATGATTATAATTAGGTGCTCTGGTACTCCCATTCCTCACAGTGTTATCCATAATTTATTATGATCCACACAGTCAAATTCCTTTGCATAATTGATAAAACATAGACATCTTTCTGATAGTCTCTGCTTTCAGCTAATATCCATGTGGCATCAAAAATGATGTCCGTGGTTCCCTGTACTCTTCTGAATCCAGCTTGATTTTCTGACAGTTCCTTGTCTATATGCTGCTGCAGTTGCTTTTAATGATCTTTAGTAAAATTTTGCTTGCATATGATATTAATGATATGGTTTGATAGTTTCCACATCCAGTTGGATCCCCTTTCTTGGGAATGAATATATATATATATATATATATATATATATATATATATGGGCTGGGATTTAGCTCAGTTGGTAGAGTGCTGTGCTGCAGTCTCTGAGGTTCTGAGTTTGATTCCCAGCACCGCAAAAATGGGAGAAGGACCGGGCAATCCACTCCTAAGGCAATCCCGAAACAATCAGCCATTGAAAACCCTATGAGGGTCGCTATGAGTTGGATACCGAATTGACAGCATCTAACAACAACAACAACAACAACAACAACAAACATATATACACACACACACACACACACACACACACACACACACACACACACACACATATATATATATATATATATATATATATATATATATATATATATATACACATACTGAAAAGAAGCTCCAGAATAAGACAGAAGGTAGATTTAAGGATAGTTCTTTGGGATATACACAACAGTATGCCTAGCAACTGTTTTTGGAGCCAGGTTGTCTTTAAGATTATATGAATGTTCAAGATCAAAGACATTCAGCATATGTGTCTTCATTACTCTTCCTTGGGTCTCTCAAATCCCCTTGGGGGTGGTATACTGAGTATTACATAATTACATGGCACTTGGAGGTGAATGTGCAACTTCCTCATGTGTCTGTTCTTAAGGGAGAAGGTGTGTTCTTTGTGGGAGGATTGGACTCAATGTTTCAAACATCTACATAAGGAAAATATGTGCATTTCCTACATGTTAAGGGAGACACAATGAGAAAAATTCAATTTTTTTGCATGCATTGGTCTTCTATTATGTGTTTTGTCAAAGACTAGGTAGTCTAAATAATTATAGGAGAGATATGATTAGCAGGAAATGAATGTGGTGTTAGTTTTCATTATATCAATGCCATAAAGCAATGCTTTTGAAATTTAGTTTTCTGATGAGTTAAAAGGTAATCTTGTTGGTCTAAAAGAACATAAATATAAATATTTCCTTTCATATTTTAGAGGATATTATATGAATGAATAGGAAATTATTTGTGGCTCATTAAAATAGCTATTATTACTCTATTTTGACATCTACTTTATAGAAATATGATGATTCTGATCTTCAGTTGTGGAGTCTATGAAATGCAGGCTTTGAAACTGCCTTTCATAGGACATGCTTTCATCATGAACACTTCCATGGTTTCTGTAGCCAATGGATATGTGCTGTGCAGATCCCAGAAAATGTTTCATCTTCGGTGTGTTTGTTTTATAACTGTTATGTTTGTTACTAATTGGCTACCTAAGAGGAAGTAAGAATATATTAAATTATGTTGAAAGACTTGGACCAATTAGAGCTGATATTTCAAAATAGTTTCATGAAAATGTATATTGCTAAATGGGAAATGGATATACTTAAGTGAATATTTTAGCAATTTCCCTAATAGGTGCATAAAATGAGCAATGAAGCTTTCCAAATCTTTTAAAAAGAATCTCACAGTTAAAGGAGTTAAAAGTCAAGTGGTAGAAATTATTAGTTTGTTAATTAATTTACAGAGTACAAATTATAATAAGAAGCCGAAGTGTAATTTCTGGTGGCATATCACTGATTATTTAATCACCAAATCATAAAAACAGAAAAAAATTACATAAACTTTGGTATGAGGTTTTCTATTTTCTATTTTAAGTAATAATTTTAAATTACAAGGATAATATTTTTATTTTATGAAATTTAGAAAATACAGGCTAGTAGAAAGAAGAAAGTCAAAACATCTATTAGCCTATTAAAGTTGTTGTTGTTGTTAGGTGCCCTCAAGTTGTGTCCAACTTATAGCGACCCTGATAGGCTTTTCAGTGGCTGATTGTTTCGGTATTGTCTTGGGAGTGGATTGCCACAATCCTTCTCCCATTTTTGGGGTGCTGGGAATCAAACCTGGGACCTCAGACTGCAGAGCAGCACTCTATGAATTTAACTAAATCCCAGCCCATTATAGTTAAGCACTATTAATATTTTGAAGTATTTTCTTCCAGTATTTTTCTATATATTTTCTTTTAAACAAAATAAGGTTTTATGTATCTTTTATATCTGTCTGTCTATATAGCCTCTGGCTGACTATTTTAATAAAATATTATGAATATGTATTTTAGGGCCAGGGGGCTGTCCTTAATTTTTTTCTCTAATATTTGTAATATGTTCTTAGTAGTCTATGTAGATATACTATGTTTTTTTAATAATCACTTGATTCTTGAATGATTTTAGGTTTCATGTTTTCCAAATATTTGCTATTATAAAACAATATTGTAATAAATACATCTATGAGCACATTTTTGTATATTTATCTGATTATTTCTTTTGATCAATTTCTAGAAGTGTCATTTCTAGTTCAAGGGCCACAAATATTTATTGCCCTTCAGAGGAAATATATCATTTACTCCCATCAGTAGTGTAAGAGAATGACTGCTGCATTTCCATTCCAAAATTAGATATTTCCTTCTTTTAATGGAGAGACTTTTAAAGCTTCCTAAATTTAATGCAGAAACTTTCATAGATAAAATGATATTCCTTAATTTGGATTTTTATTTTTCCTTTTAGAAATTCTTTATTTGCTTTTATATTTAGAAAGAACATCACTATCTTGAGAACAAGTTTGTTTGTTTATTTATTTTTTCAATACTTGGTAGTTGAACCCAGGACCTTGAACATACTTTGTAAATGCTCTACCACTGGGCTGCAATCCCATCCCATTTTTCATTTTTTTAATTTGGAGATAGGGTCTAAGTTAAATAGGCTGCCTCTGGCCTTGAACTTGTAATCCTCCTTCCTTAGTCTCCCAAATTACTGGAATTAAAGGTGTATACCACTGTGCCCACTTAATGTTTACATTTTTTAAAGTAATACTTTTATGATTTCACGTTTTAGATCTATATTTTTAATCCAACTAAAATATAATTTATATACTAGCTGGCAAGGTAGGAGTATAACTTCATTTTTAAAAAATTGATTCACCTTTCTAAACTATTTCTAAAATAATACATTTCCCATCAGATACTTGGATGTCACTTTCATTGTGTACTAAATTGTAATATATATCTGGTTACTTCTTCACTTTATATTCACTTCTGTTTATCTATTTGTTTCTTTCCATTTAAATATCACATTATTTAAAATTAAATCTTTATATATTATTTTAATACAAGTAGTGCATTGAGTTCCACAAGCTCACCAAATGCATCCTTTTTCATGTTTAAACTTTCCGTAAGAGATAGTCAACTTACAAAAAAAAATCACATCAAATAGAAAACTTTGTAAGATTTACTTTTGATTTTTTGTTACAGAAATAGCAACTTACAATGAGTTTATAAATTTGGAAACCTAGTATTTTTATGGTTCTTATTAAACTTTTGTGACTTTTATTAAAAATATATGTCCTTTAATAATC
>VMDO01043151.1:0-10095 GCA_007922755.1 Pedetes capensis
GCACCACAATGCAAAAGCATCAATTCTTTTTCTGTCTCTCTTGTTCAATGTCCAGCTTTCACAACCATATGATGCCACTGAAAATACCATGGCATGAGTCAGACGCACCTTCATCTTCAATGTGACATCTTTGCTTTTCAATACTCTAAAGAGATCTTTTGCCACAGCTTTTCCTAGAGCAATGCGTCTTTTGATTTCTTCACTGCCACTTCCACGGGTATTGATTACAGAGCCAAGCAAAGCAAAATCTTGGACAACCTCAATCTTTTCTCCATCTATTGTGATGTTGTGTGCTGACTCAGTCATAAGGATTTTTATTTTGTTGATGTTTAGTCGCAACCCATATTGAAGGCTATGATCTTTGATCTTCATCAGTAAATGTTTTAAATCTTCTTCACCTTCAGCAAGCAGAGTTGTGTCATCTGCATAACACAGGCTGTTAATGAGTCTTCCTCCAGTCTTGATGCCCATTCTTCCTCATAAAGTCCAGCTTCTCGGATTATTTGCTCAGCGTATAAATTGAAGAGATAGGGTGAAAGTATACAGCCCTGACGCACACCTTTCTCAACTTTAAACCACTCAGTGTTTCCTTGTTCTATTCGAACAACTGCCTCCTGGTTCATGTACAGTTTTCTCATGAGCACAATTAGGTGTTCTGGTATTCCCATTTTCCAAAGTGTGATCCATAATTTGTTATGATCCACAGAATCAAATGCTTTTGCATAGTCAATAAAACATAGATAGACATCTTTCTGATATTCTCTGCTTTCAGCTAATATCCACCTGACATCAGCAATGTTGTCCCTGGTTCTCCACGCACTTCTGAATTCCACTTGATTTTCTGGTAATTCCCTGTCTATATACTGCTGCAGTCACTTCTGAATGATCTTTAGTAGAATTTTGCTGGAGTGCGATATTAATGACATTGTCTGATAGTTTGCACATTCAGTTCGATCCCCTTTTTTGGGAATAGGCACAAATATCTTCCAGTCAGTTGGCCAAATAGCTGTTTTGCAAATCTGTTGGCATAGACATGTTAACACCTCCAGTGCTGCATCTGTTTGTTGAAACATCTCTATTGGTATCCCATCAATTCCTGGAGCCTTGTGTTTCACCAGTTCCTTCAAGGCAGCTTCCACTTCGTCCTTTAACACCATTGGTTCATCTTCATATGCAACCTCTTGGAATGGTTGGTCATCTACCAATTCTTTCTTGTATAATGACTTTGTGTATTCTTCCCATCTTCTTTTGATTTTCCTGCATCATTTAATATTTTCCCTGTAGAATCTTTCACTACTGCCACTCGAGGCTTGAATTTTTTCCTCACTTCCTTAAGCTTGAGAAACACCGAGCATGTTCTTCCCTTTTGGTTTTCTGCCTCCAGCTCCTTGCACATGTCATTATAATATTTGCTTTTTTCTTCTCAAGCTGCCTTCTGAAATCTTCTGTTTAGTTCTTTAACTCCATCATGTCTTCCTTTTGCTTTAGCTACTCCACGTTCAAGGGCAAGGTCCAGTGTCTCTTTGGACATGTAATTTGGTCTTTTCTTTTTTTTCTTGTCTTTTTAAGAACTTTTTGCTTCCTTCTTGAATGATGTCTTTTATGTCATGCCACAACTCTTCTGGTCTCCTGTCATTTGTGTCTAATGCATTAAACCTATTTTTGAGGTGGTCTCTGAACTCAGGTGGGATATACTCAAGGTCATACGGTGGCTCTTGTATATTTGTTCTAATTTTCTTCAGCTTCAGTTTGAACTTGCATATGAGAAGTTGATGGTCTGTTCCACAGTCAGCACCTGGTCTTGTTTTGACATTTTGTACAGAGCTTTTCCATCGTCTCTTTCCACATACGTAGTCAATTTGATTCCTGTATGTTCCATCTGGTGAAGTCCATGTGTGTAGTCTCCATTTATGATGTTGAAAAAATGTATTTGCCGTGAAAATGTCATTGATCTGACAAAATTCTATCATGCGATCTCCAGCTTCGTTTCTGTCACCAAGATCATATTTTCCAACTACTGAGCCTTCTTGTTTGTTTCCAACTTTGCATTCCAGTCTCCAGTGATTATCAGTATATCTTGATTGCATGTTTGATCTATTTCAGATTGTAGAAGCTGTAAAAGTCTTCCCTTTCTTCATTTGTGGCCTTAGTGGTGGGTGCATAAATTTGAATAATAGTCATATTAACTGGCCTTCCTTGTAGGCGTATGGATATTATTCTATCACTGACAACATTGTATTTCATGACAGAAAATGAAATGTCTTTTTTGATGATGAATGCAACCCCATTTCTCTTTAGTTTATCATTCCCAGCATAGTAGACCATATGATTGTCTGACTCAAAATGGCCTATGCCAGTCCATTTTAGCTCACTGATGCCTAGAACGTCAATGTTTATGCGATCCATTTCTCTTTTAACAATTTCTAATTTGCCTAGATTCATACTATGTACATTCCATGTTCCAATTATTAATGGATGTTTACAGTTGTTTCTGCTCATTTTGAGTCCTGTCACATCATCACGTTGAGCACCCTGGGGTTTTACTCCATTTCCCTCATCACGGTATACTCTACTTGGAGGAGGCAACTCTTCCCCAGTAGTCTTTTGAGTACCTTCCAACCTGGGGGCCTCATTTTCCGGCACTATATCTGACAAGTGTTTCTTTGCTATCCATAGGGTTTTCAATGGCTAGTTGTTTCAAGACTGGCTCGCCAGGTCCTACTCCCTAGTCTTTCTTAGCCTGGAATCTCAGCTGAAAACCTGTCCACCATGGGTAACCTTGCTCATGTCCGAGGTTCCAGTGGCAGAACTCTCAGCCTCATTGCAACACGCAAGCCCCCACAGTGTAGCAAAGTGACAGTTGCGTGGGGGTTACCAAAGGTAGCATTCTTGAAAATTGCCAGATAAAATAGCCCTCAGGTTAAATATTGAGCATCATTCATGAGACAGTAGAGTTTTTAACATGAGTGAAATCCTGACTTTATGTCTTCCAAAGTTAGAAATCTTCTAAGAGTACACTGCTATAACTATACTATAGGGCACCATGGGAAAGGTAACTGTCACTTTTGAGCACTTTTATGGGAAATGTTGTCCTAGGAATTTTACATATATTCTTTAACATTCTCACTAATGGAGTGGGTACTATTAATGCCACTTAACAGGTGATATGGAAGAGGGATAATAGGTCTATGTAAGAATCCATGCAATTATCACACTTCCTCCACCTCCCAAGCTCCTTTGCAACCAAAAAAAAAAAACACACAAAAGACATACACATACACACACTCATATATACACAAACCCAGGCTAGAAGTTCATGCTATGCATACAGATTTGGGAAGAGAAAAACAGTAGTATGACTATTCCACTCTATTGCATGGTATCTATTGTAAAACCATAAAACAAAAGTGTAAATCCACAGGATGATGTTATATTGTGCCAGACATTTCTTTCTTTCCTCCTGGGTGCTTTCTCTCACACTTCATATGTTTTGCTTCTTGAAGGGCCCATCACTTCAAACTACATCTCCTGAGTTCACTTGCTTCTATCAGAGTTCCAGTAGTAAGAGGGAGTTGGCCTGATATCAAAGGACAAGAGAATGCGAAAACCTAGGGGGTCTCTCCTCTCTCTCTCACATGGGTGGTAGGCTGTGGCTCTCTCCTCTAAATTTAACTCCCACTAAAATTTCTCTTCCTCCCTGGCTCTAGTTTTTTTGGGGAACACAACAGTGCGTCACGATCTGTGATACTATCCCCTCCATTTGTTTTTTTAGCGTAATGGTGATAACAGCTGATTTGCACTTTCACTTTCTGATGGCATCTTTTGCAACACAAAACTTCTTTTTGGAGAGGTACAATTTACTTTTTTCATTTATCACAGGTGTTTTATTGTTATGTCTAGAAACTATTGAGTAATCCAAGTTCAAAAAGTTAGGCCCCTATAGCTGTTTTTCTGAGGACTTTTTATAGTCTTATCTCTGACTTTGGGATGTAAGTCTCTATTGTATGAGGTAGAAGTCCAATTTTATTCTTTTAATGCAGCTTTCCAGTTGTCCTGGGACCATTTGTTGAAAACACTATTCTTAGCCTTATTTCACAAGAGTTGATACACTTGATTATTGTAGCTTTGTAATAAGTTTTGGAATAGAAATATGAATCCTCCATATTTGTAGTTCTTTTTCAAGATCATTTTGTCTGTTATGGATCTCTTAAATTTATGTTTGCCTGCAGCCATACCACTGTGGCATCCAATCTGGTCGAATGTCACTTGGAAGCTAAGCAGGGTCAGACCTGGTTAGTACTTGGATGGGAAGCCACCTGGGAGCACCAGGTGCTGTAGGCTTTGGAGAAGGACCTGGCAACACACTCCCAAAAGGGAATCAGCCATTGAAAACCCTATGAATAGCAGAGAAGCACTGATAATAGTGTTTTGTCTGTTGTATATAGGGTTGCTATGAGTCGGACACCGAATGGACGGCACCTAAGAACAACAATAAATTTATTTGTGAATTTTGGGTCAACCTATCAACTTCTGCAAAGAAGTCTCCTGAGATTTTGAGAATGATTGAGTTTAATATTCAGACTATTGTAAAAAGTTATTTCCATGGTAACAATATTGAGTCTTCTAATCCATGATGATGGGATGAATTTCTATTCATTTGTATCTCTTTTAATTTTTGTTAATAATGTTCGCTTTTATTAACAAGTTTTCAATAAGAAATCTTGCAATCTTTTGTGATATTTATTTCTAATTATTTTGTTTTTAATGCTGTCAAAAATTGGGGCCGGGAGTGATGTGCACACCTATAATCCCAGTGGCTTGGGAGTCAGAGGCAGGAGGATCGCAAGTTCAAGACCAGAGGCAGCCTGCATAATTTAGCAAGACCCTATCTCAAAAAAGTAACAAAATGGGCTGAGGGTGAGCTCAGTGGTACAGCACTTACAAAGCATGCAAACACAAGGCCCTGGGTTCAATCCCCAATACAGAAAAAAAAAAGGCATTCTGTTAATTTCATTGTTAGATCATTTACTATTAATTTGCAAAATAAAATGAGCAGCCGTGTGTGGTGGCACATGCCTGTAATCCCAGCAGCTTGGGAGGCAGAAGCAGGAGGATCACAAATTCGAGACCAGAGGCAGTCTGTGTAATTTAGCAAGACCCTATCTCACAACAGTAAAAAAAAAAAAAAAAAAAAATTGGGCTGAGGTGCAGCTCAGTGGTCCAGCACTTGCAGAGCATACAAGCATGAGGCTCTGGGTCCAACCCCAAGGACCACATAAATAAGAAGAACAAAAAAACAAAAAAAGAAGTAGTGGCATGCACCTGTAATCCCAGTCCCTCAGGAGGTAGAGGCAGGAGGATTACAAGCTTTTAGCAAGACCCTGCTTCAAGAAAAAAAAAAAAAAAAAAAACTTAGAGGTCACTTGGGTTGCAACTCAGTGATAGAATACTTGCAAAGTATGTGCAAGGACCTAGGTTCAGCCCTCCAGTATGTCTAAATAAATAAATAAATAAATAAATTTTTATATTGACTTACATTCTACAACCTTCAAATACTTTTTTACTACTTCTCACATATTTTAATGTGACTTCTTAGAGATTTTTATGTACAAGATAATACCCTCATCAAATTGTTGTTGTTGTTAGGTTCCATAGAGTCGAGTCAGTATCTGACTCATAGCGACCCTCATAGGGTTTTCAATGGCTGTTTCAGGATTGCCTTGGGAGTGGATTGCCAGGCCCTTCTCCCATTTTTGCGGTGCTGGGAATTGAACTTGGGAACTCAGAGACTGCAGCGCAGCACTCTACCCACTGAGCTAAATCCCAGCCCCCTCATCAAATAGAACTAGTTATTCCTTCCTTTCCAGTCTGGATGCTTTCTTTCTTCCTTCTTTTCTCCTTTTCTTTTCTTTTCTTTTCTTTTCTTTTCTTTTCTTTTCTTTCTTTCTTTTCTTTCCTTCCTTCCTTCCTTTCTTCCTTAATTGCTCTCATTAGAATATATAGTACAATGTTAAATAGAAGTTTCAAGAACAAACATCCTTACCTTATTCCTGAATTTAAAATGACATGATTCAGTCTTCAATCATTGAGCATACTGTTTACTGTGAAATGTTCAAAAATATACTTTATCGAGGTGAGGGAGTTCTCTATTCCTAGTTTGTTGAGTTTTTTGTTTTGTTTTATTTTTAACATGAAAGGACATTGCAATTTTTCAGGCTGTTTTTATTGTGCCTTTTGAGATGGTTATTTGTTCTTTATCCTTTATTAATACACATTACACTAAATGAATTTTGACTACTAAATCAATCTTGTATTCTTGGCAAAATCTCACTTTGGTGTGATCTGTAATTCTCTTCACTTTTGTACATTTAGTTTGCAAGTATTTTGTTCACAGTTTTCCCATGGATATTCATAAGGAGTATTGGTATATAGTTTTCTTGTGTTATCTTTATTTGGCTTTGGTATTTGGATATTACTACTCTCAATATGAACTGGGAAGTGTTTTTTCCATGTGTTTTGTAAAATTTTGTGATTAATGAGCATTGATCCTTTAAATATTGGTAGAATTCGCCAGTGAAATGGTCTTGGCCTGGTACTTCTTCATGGAAAATTTAAAAATTACTGACTCAATCTCTTTATAAGTATATGATAGAGATATTGCACATTTGATTCCACACTATTGTTATAATGTGAATATCACAATAAAGTGAGTTACATGAACTATCTGGTTTCCCACTGCATATAAGTTATGTTTACACCATACTGTAGTCTATTAGGTATGCAGATGCTTATCTATGGAAACAATGTATATAGCATAATTAAAAATGCTTTATTACTAAAAATGATAATAATCATCTAAACCTTTAGCAAGCCCTAATCTCTTGGCTGATGAAGAGTTTTGCCTCCCTGTTGAGTCTTCGCAGTGGTGATGCTAAAGGTTGAGGTGATTATGGCAATTTCTTAAAATAAGACAAAAAAAGTTTGCTACATCTGTTATCTCTTCTCTTCAGCATGTGATGCTATTTGACAGCATTTTATATGCAGTACAAATTCTTTCAAAATTAAAGTAAATCTGCTCAATTGTTCTTCTGCTTTATCATCTATCTTTAGATGATTTTCACAGCATCTTTACTAGGAGTCAATCCATCTCAAGAAACCATTTTCTTTGTCATCCATGAAAAGCCACTCCTTATTTGTTAAGATTTTATGTTGTGATTGTAGCAAAATGGTCACATCTTCAGGTGTCATTTCTATTTCTAGTTCTCTTTCTGTTTCCACCAGATATGCCCTCAAAGTCATCCATGTACGTCAAAATTAACTTTTTCCAAACTCCTATTGATGTTCGTATTTTGACCTACCATCAAGAATCACAAGTGTACTTAAATGGCATCTAGGATAGTAAATCATTTCCATAAGGTTTTCATGTTACTTTTCCTAGACCTATCAGAAGAATCAATACCTATGCCATCTATATCCTTACAATATGTATTTCTTAAATAACACAGCTTCAGACAACTTCTTTTAAAAGACAAGTTCAAAATATTCCTCGATATTGACTTATTTAAACAATTTGCAGGGTGCGGAGTCAAGATGGCGGACAGATAACACACGCCTTCTGTTCCGGAGCAATGGGAAGCCTTGATTAGGGGTTTAAAACTCAAATTGAATAAATAGAAACAGTGATAATTTAGTTTGAGAGATAGAGAATGAAACTAGGCGAACACTGAAATCAAGGATTAGGCTTCAGAGGAGCTACACAGTGGCCAGCAGCAGGACCGCCGCCATTTCACCATCACATAGATGGCGGATAGAATCCCAGAGACTTGGAGGGGACTTCACGCACACGCACCCATGGGGCCTGGACCCAACACGGAGTGCAACCTTGGCAGCACACTCTCACCACACCTGCGGGACACAGACTGCAGATCCTAGGTGAGTCAGCTTGAGCAGGCACACGGATGCCCTCCATAATGGCCACGGAGCGAACGGGGAAGTCGGTGCCAGCCATCTGCGTCTAGAGCTGAGACTCGGCTCCCTCCGTCCTGTTGCAGCGGGTCAGGTCTACAGTCGCGAACTCCACAGAAATTTGGGCACACATACCCGGATCCCAGACACACCAGAGGTGAGCCCAAATCACCCCACTGTACTGTGGAGAAATCTGGGGTTTGTGGAGGCGACTGAGCCCTGCATGGATGGAGAGCTCCTTTTCGGCAGAGCCTAGCGGCACAGTTGGCCACAGGCAGAGCAGTTCCGAGCACGATCGCAGCACATGACAAAATCTGTTTCAGATTCCCTCTGGGTCGGCAGGAGAGCATCCTGCCCACAAGAGGATATGATCCTTGCAAGTGTGCGGAAAACCCTGCAATAAAAACTCCACGATAGCAGCCATATTCCCCCCATGCTGTAGGTTTTGGGGAGGAAATCTCTGATTTGGGGAATTGGTGCCTGATCTACGTGGGACAGGGAGAACTCCAGGGAAGACCCCACAGGTTGCACTGCCTCTCAAACAATACAATAGTCACAGAATATTTCGTGGAACAGTCTCTTTGGTCACTCAGGGCCCCAATTAAATCCAGGTTATTATGAAGAGTTTGGCTATATGGACCCAATAAGACTGATGGTCACTGCAGATTGTGTGGAAATACTGCCACCCTGAGCTCTGTTGGGAGCATTGCACCCTGCATTATCGACTTCACCTGGTCGAACTGGGTGTAATCAGTTCAGACTCCACCTCCAAGAAAATATGTTTCTACTGTTAACAGGAGTTAACCCAGGGTCTTGAGCCTGCTTCCTTTGTGGAAGCTGGACCTACACTCTGTGCCCCCAGCCCATATACTTTTTTGCTTTTTGAGATAGGCTCTTGCTGGGCTGCACAGATCTCGGGCTTGTGACACTCCTGCCCCCATCCCCCAATCCACAGGGATTCCAGGCATCCATCACGGCACCTGACTACAAGAGTTGTTATATGTATGTGGGAGCATCTATGCGTGAGGTCTGGAATTTTATTTTATTTTATATTTATTCTATTTTTTTTCTTTTCTTTTTATTTTACTTTTTTAAATTATTAATTTATTTTTATTTTATTATTATTATAATTTTTTTCTCTATAGGGGTTTGAATTCAGGGCTCGTCCTGCTTGTCTGGTAGGTGCTGGACCACCGTGCTGCACAACAGGACCCCCCTTTTATTTATTTATTTATTTTTTGCTTTGTGAGACAGGGTCTAATTGGGTTGCATAGAAATCAGGCTTGTGTCCCCCCTACCTCCGACCCCCGAGCCACTGGGATTGAAGATGTGCACCACCGCACCTGACTACAAGTGTTTTTATTAGTGTTTGGGAGAGTGTATATGTGAGATTTGCCTCTTTTTTTTTCTTTCTTTCTTTTCATTCTTTCTTTTCCTTTTTATTTTTCTCTTTTTCTGCCCTAATTTTCTTCCTTTCTTCTTTTACTCCTTTCCCTTTTTCTACCCTCCTTCTCTATTTCTTAAGCTATATATGTGTCACTGTTTTAATCATTTATCCCTTAAATCTTAACCTTAATATTAATTTTGACAGTAATTTCTATTAGCCTCTGTCCTCTACCTCCTCCTTCCACCTCTTCTATCACCAGATCCCCCCCTTTTCTCACCACACAGAAGAGAAATGGAATCTATCGCCTCCCTAACACTTACCCCCCCTGGAGTCAGACTGGTAGATTCTGATTCCCGGACCACATTATGGGAAAATCAACTAAAGGTACAAAAACCACAAGGGGCAAGATGGAGATGAAGGCTCCACATATCATACATCCCCAATGGATCACTCCAACGACTCGCAATTCTTAGAGATCTCTGAGTCGGAGTTCAGAGTCATGGTTATAAGCATGCTAAGAGAAATAAAGACAAATACTAAAAACACACTGGAGATAATTGAAAGAAAGGTTTCTAATTTGGAAGCTGCTCTGTCATCCCAGTTAGAAATGATTAAGAAAAATCAAGCCACTTTGCTTGATACTCAATCCAAATTATCAGAATTGAACACGGCTAAAGAATCCTTCTCTTCAAGACTGGATGAATCAGAGCAAAGGATCTCTGAGGCAGAAGATGACATAAACG